>JAJJWW010003114.1:0-79126 GCA_023531295.1 Papaver armeniacum | reverse complement strand
ATTTTTACTCCCATATTTATACTAGCTAGGTCTCATTAGTTAACTAATAATATTGTTTTAAGACAATTGTAGGAATTACAAGTGAAATCCGTTCACCTGGAGAATAAATGACTAAAACGAGGAGCTAATTGGCCTTTGCGACAAGATAACCAATGTTGCTGCCAGTGGATCCACATGGCTATATTTCTTCATGGCCAGAGTCAGGCCCATCTGGGGTTAAAGACGAGTGACGTGGACGCACCACCAGCACATCTCGTTTCGCATCAAAACAAGAAAAAGGGAATTTCATTTCTCTGAGCTGGTGGTGCTCATTTTTAATCAACAGAGAAAGGGGATATGATAGCTTAATTTCTTCTTCAAGCTGCTGCCAACGATATGGAGACTTCAAGGACTGAAATTGGTGTTTGCTTTGTCGAAGTTCATGGATTGAATTTCTCGCAACAGTAGCTATTGAGTTTGGGGTACAAACAGAGATGGATTCTTCATGGATGGATACAAATCAATTTTATATTGCTGATTTTTACATTACAATGGTCAGATTCGAATCATGAGGTGGAGTTTGAAGGAAAAAATCAAGTGCAGAATGGGTTCGCAAGGCAGCAGATTCAAATTAGGTTAAATGGTTTTGTGTGGTTGTTGTAGACAGTTTAGGCATGAATGAAGATGAAATTCGAGCTAGTGATATAAAAGGTGATTGTTGGAGTCGCAGAATAGCTGAGCTTGGGTTTTCTGTGTGCTGTCTAAATGGGAGATTTATCTCAATAAATAAGAAGCAAAAGAGAGTTCCGAGATGGAGATGGGTGCTGTGAGAAGAGATGAGCAATTCCTGTGGCCGGTTTTGATCTGAAATTGGTGTTGAATGCGAAGAACAATTGCGGCTAGTGATTACATTGAACGATTATGAGAAGACGGTGGCTTCCTGGAGAGAAATCAGTGACGGCAACAGATCTGGGGGTTCATTCAATGAGCACCATTGATGACTGATTTATTAGAAAGCAGTGGTGTTGTTTATGTTACCTCGAATGGGCTTGTTTCATTGGTTGGATTCGAACTGAAGTGCAAACTGGTGCCAGTGAATTGTATAGCTTAATGGAAGATGCTTACTAGGGTGATTATTTCGTAATATCTACAATGGGGATATCGATTATTCTAATGGTTGAATACTTTTGAGGCAATAGAAATGGTGATTACTGTGGGTTCATAGGTTGAACTGAAATAAACCAAGGTAATGAATGGCAGCGAGTTCTCAAGCTGGTGTTGGTCGAGATATAGGCAGCTGGTGAATCAAATAGAAGGTTTAGAGTTCAATTAGAAGTTGATACACGGATTCAAATAGGGGTTGTTTTGCTGGTGAAGATTGAACTGAGGCTGCTGCACAGTTGCATTGGGTTTGGCCGAGATGGAGAGGAAATGGAAGCTAGTGCTACAGACGTGGGTCTAATGCTTGAGAAAATGTCGCAACGGAATCAACCAGGTTACGGTGGTGCCGAGATGGACATAATTTGGGGTTGTCGAACCTGGGGAAGAGTTTTGGATTTAGAAACTGGTGTTGGTAATCGGTATGGGCCTTGGAAAGTTATCTTCTAGGTTTCAGTTGGACTCTACAACACCGGTATATAATTGGATCGAGACAGAAACAGGAGGGACGTCGTTTACAGGGAAGAAAACTAGGGTTTGCTGTTTTACTTTTCTTTTTGCTATGTTTTTCTAGTTTTCCATGTTAGGGCGACGGATGAACTTGCAGATGTTAGTTTAATTTGTGTTCTAAAAAAAAGTCAGTTTTTAGTGCTTAATGAATGTTTGAGTGTCTCAATTGGTGGTTTTGATTTATAACCCTTTCATGTTTTATGCCAAGTATACTTCATAGTTCGGTACTAAACCATTCCATTCTAGACCTGATTAATTATTATCTATGCTAATTCTTTGACTATCTATGCCATGTATAGTTAGTGCCACGAATATCTACTTTTAGGTCGAGACCAAACCTATCTTTTTAAAACTATAATTGAGCTTCTCATTGATAAATCTTCCGTGTAGGCTGATGTGTGTTGGTGCCCTATATGAGTAATATGAGACTTTGAAATAGAATACAAATAGATTCAACTCTATAATGGAATTCCTGAATCCCTAACATGTTCGTCACCTCTGATAATTCTTTTTTGTCCACAATAATCTTATTCTTTAGCTTAGATCATCTACATATTTGTTTTCTTTGACTAGTAAATTTCTAATATTGATTAGTAGTAGTTTTCGCACTCCTTGAGGGAACGAACCGTGCACACGCTATTGTGTGCTATTTTTGACACCGTGCACTTGCGGTAAAACAAAGTCGGTCTCTGGAGCCCATCAAGTTTTTGGCACCGCCGCCGGAGTGGTTGCAAAATACTCTCGATTGATATCATTGATTTTCTAGTCATAGTTTAGGATTTATTTTTCTTTGTTGATTTGTTTTTAGTTTTTCTTTTAATTCATTTTCATATTTTCCTTTTAGAATTTTCTTTTCGGGTACTCTTGTTGCGGCGATGACATTTTACGAGAGGATGTGTCCGAGCCTCTCGGAGAATACATGTATGGACCACAATATCGGGAGATTCGAGGAACTAATCGTCTCGGTATGGAAATCCTTATCGGCATTACTACGAAACGATGATTATTCACATGAGTACCAAAGTTACCATCGGGATGATTTGTCACATGCGAGATTTTCGACTTGAGAATATAGCTAGTCTAGAAAGACGGTTAGAGATGCTAGAAAACC
The DNA here is from genome assembly GCA_023531295.1 of Papaver armeniacum. NCBI lineage: Eukaryota > Viridiplantae > Streptophyta > Magnoliopsida > Ranunculales > Papaveraceae > Papaver > Papaver armeniacum. The sequence goes on along the minus strand of JAJJWW010003114.1, from coordinate 76,368 downwards.
AGAGGTCATATGAAAATAATAATCAGGTTTATAGTAACTCGTGTTCCATTGATTCACATATGTACCAAACCCAATACCATGGGGATAATTATTTGCATGAGGTATTTGAACAATATTTGAATTGGCAGCACAATGAGGTTTTAGACTATAGAAATTTGATCTTGGAAGATAGCTTAAGGTTGTATACATTAGAAATTAGTCGAAAAACGTCTCAACTTTAACAGACCACTTAAAAATCTTTAGAAAACATTGAATATCAAGTAGGTCAAATGACTAGACAGTTGGAGGAGGAACAAAGTTGGTTCCAAAACCAGTCTCAATCCAAACCTAATTGTACTTCAGAGTATATTGATTATTCTTCTGAGGAAGAAACCGGTGATGATCAACTTGTAGAAGTTTTGAGTGGAAGTGAGGATACCCAAGATTCTCAGAATTCAAATAATTATGATGTGGAAGAACCCCATATGTAGAGGATGCTCTTGTTGAGTTTAACGACTGGAGGCACTAGATGTTTATAATGAGAAATCTTCTAATCGTAGGAATTCTGAGATTTACATAGGTCACATAGTTGAAAATGATAACGATATGGTTATTCATAATACTGATGCTGCACTGTGCCCAATTTTCACTGATCCATCTTGTGATTCTCTTAATATTGTTGCGAATGTTGAACAGATTAATGCTGGTGTTGATGGTGGTTTTTAGCTTAGGGTTGAAATCGTAAAACCTTACATCTGATGTGACGTCACTCTGTAAGGAAACAGTACCGTGAGTGCTAACCTCTTCACCGGCATATTTATTGAGTCGTTCAATATACTTACATGAAATTTATCCAGACTGGTGAATGTAGCAACCATCCCAGATATTTTGTAAATTTCGGCGCCTCGCCTATATTCACTTAATATATAAGTTCATTTGAATTCCTTTTATGCTATGTTCTCCGACTGAACCCTTAATGTTGATATAGCATGACGATTTGTGTTTGCTCGCAGCAGAGTAACATGAATTTCCAAATATCAAGGATAAGGTCTTTGAATAAGGTATTCAATCAGAAAAGCATGCTGCTCTCTGGCAATGAACTTAAAAGAACTCGGTGTCAACACATAGAGTTCAATCAATTGCACTGACTAACTTGCAGAAGTTAGGGTTTTACGCCTCGCGCAGTATATCAGACCTTGCTTGTCGAAATTAAGCCTAGGTGAACTAGGTAATCGATCCGCCATGGATTAGCAGGTGCAAAAACTTTCCCAGAATCAGAAAACAGGGAGCCGCAGCAGCAAAGGGAGGCGTGGCCATGCCTTAGGCTAACTGGCGCCACCTGCCATTGGCCACACCCGTTCCTAAACCGGCCCTATTTCTCTTGACCAATCGCGTCGCCTCAAATTAGCCACACGCACATAAGTTGTGTCTGGGCCCATACTCGCCGGCCTCACTTCCCATCGACCAATCAGGTCGCTCTAAAGCCGCCACACTCCACCAGAAGTGTAGCCACGCCCATGCTTGGCCAGCCCCTTTCCTAGGCCAATCAAGTCGCTCCAAACTTGCCACCATACATTAAAGGCCAAACGCACCCTGTCGCGCCACCATACTAACTTGCAAGCCAAACGCACCTTACCACAACAATATATTGATCGGCATGCCAACATGCCACTATGCCGCGGTAGCATGCCACTTTAGCCTTAACCACGTCGCCAAGCCCTAATTCTTACCACGGCGCCAAAACCTAGCCTTGGCCACGCCGCCAAGCCCTAATTCTTACCACGACGCCAAAACCTAGCCTTGGCCACGCCGCTAAGCCCTAATTCTTACCACGGTACCAACACCTAGCCTTGGCCACGCCGCCAAGCCCTAATTCTTACCACGGCGCCAAAACCTAGCCTTGGCCACGCCGCCAAGCACTAATTCTTACCGCGGCGCCAAATCCTAGCCTTGGCCACGCCGCCAAGCCCTAATTCTTACCACGGCGCCAAATCCTAGCCTTGGACACGCCGCCAAACCCTAATTCTTACCACGGCGCCAAATCCTAGCCTTGGCCACGCCGCCAAGCCCTAATTCTTACCACGGCGCCAAATCCTAGCCTTGGCCACGCCGCCAAGCCCTAATTCTTAACACGGCGCCAAAACTAGCCTTGGCCACGCCGCTAAGCGCTAATTCTTACCACGACGCAAAATCCTAGCCTTGGCCGCGCCGCCAAGCCCTAATTCTTACCACGACGCCAAATCCTAGCCTTGGCCACGCCGCTAAGCCCTAATTTTGGCCACGGAGCCAACCCTTAGCTTTGGCCATGCTACAATGCCACAGGCATGGCCATGCCACAACGCCACTGGCATGCCGACATGCCACGACTACTGACATGCCGATATGCCACGCCACTGGCATGTCGCTATGCCACGACTACTAGCATGCCGATATGCCACGACTACTAGCATGCCGTTATGCCACGGCTACTAGCATGCCGCGGCTACGCCATTAGCATGTCGCTATGCCATGGCTCTACCAGGCGCTACTATGCCAATGGCGCCACTTCGCTATACAACAAGATGCGGCCATAATCAATGGCCACTCTTCCTCATGAGATGCAATCTCAGCCATCCAAGTTCGTCACTGAACTGACGGACTTATGGCAAGTTTTAGGCGGCCGACCAAGGCAAGCCTAATAGCATCACATGCTATTTTCCTATGGCAAAGTCTCTTGACTTTGACTTGCCACACATATTAACTTGCTACACGTTTTCCAAGAAAACAATCGAGACATCAAACATGTCACAAACTGGAGGATACTCATCAGGGTAATGGTCTGGCAGTTTACAGCGTGCGGTGTGCAATGCGCCCGTTACAAGAAAGTGTCATGAAGTAGGACAATTAGTGGTGGTGAAAAGTAACGGTGTAAAAAACTCATTTCCTTCATCATGGAAGCGTAATGACTGATGGTTACACGAATTCACTTCCCTCATCATGGAAGCATAACGTCTGACGGTTACACGTTACTCTATTCTTCCACCACTCAATCGTTTTCACTTCCTACGAGACCGAGTGCGTTTCAATATGACTTGTATAAATAGGCTTCACCTATTTTCACCAAACAACGAATTTTTGGTCGGTAACAATACAATATCTAGAAATCACCTGGTAGCTTTCCATTCTGCTAACCAGTTGTACTTCCAATATAAGTCATAAAACAAACCACACCTTCAGAATCAACTATTCTGGTCTCAACACTCTCTTCGCTTCCCTCCCTAAGACCAACCCTTATCCTTCACTTTGTGGCCAGAAGCAAGCCTAGAAACAGGACATTTCTTGGTTTAGGCCGGATTGTCAGATTGATCTCTCGAATCAAAAGTACTCCCGTGCAGTGCATTGTTTGGGGTTTAGATTCGTTTCTCACCCACACACCCGAAATTACCAAAATTAGCAGAAATGGTTTTCACCCACAAAAAATTGGCGACCACAGTGGGAGATTAATCTCTCGGTTGTAAATTCAACTCTCAATTCCATCATCCTACCAGTAAATGCAATGCTTCGAAGCGCATCGTCCATGAAAAGATGGATTCAAGAGAATTACGTCTGGGGACTAGAGACTCTCCGCCTTACCGAGGATCGACATGAAGATGTTTCACGGACAATAAAGAATGATTGGGGACTTTTCGCGGTAAGGAGGGCGTCACATAAAGACTCGTATTTACTCCCTGAAGATTTTATTTTGGTGAAAGGCTCTAAAGCGAGTAAGTTTTGCCAGACAATGTTTACACGATCTATTGTTTGGGTTTTCACATCTACAATGGAAGCCAATAACCCAATCATCCCAAGATTTCATATCTTTCCCTTTCTCACACAACATTCACGGTTATAAATTTCCCGAATGATTTTGCTACTTACATTCGCAAGTCGATTTTGACATATTGATTGATCAAAAGGCAATTATTCCAAAATAATCCAAAAACTTTTATAAGAAGCAATCATTTATCAATCCAAAAACCAGAAAACCAAACCATAAACTAGGCGTTTCTTTTGCCTTTCAAAAAAAAAAACCTAAGAAAAAAGTTCAGAAAATAAAGGTATTCTAGGAAAATTGCCTAACAACGGCTCGTTCTTCTTGGAGAAAATGTCCTTCATGCTTTGAAAAGTCTCACCTTGACTTCAACTCCTGTGACAACTTCTCGACTTCTGCCTCCCGTTGAGTAATCAAATCCGTAGAAAGACCATCAACCGCATCAGCCTGCAGCCTTTGGATCTCGGAAAATCCCTCACAGAACCAGGAGGCGTTAAACTCAAAGTTTACACACATATCCCCATGGAATTCCCAGCTTTTGACTACGTCTCCAGAAACAGTGTGTCCAGTCACGCCGCACATGTCATGAATTGAAGATAAGGTTTCCTCCACGCGCTTAACCAATGCAAAGCGACTATCAACCTTCTTGGTCGTGGCGATGTGCCCATACCTTTTCCATATCTTGGTATATAGCTCCGCATAATTCACTGGCACGCTGAATCCTACAATCAACACATGACCCTCAAAAGGAGCCTCAAATGGAGGATCGAAAACGACACATGCGTCTGGATATGCGACTAACACAGATTCTTTAGGAGCAATCACACCCGTCGTCACGACAGCGTTTTTCTGCCACTGGAGACACAACAACATATTCATGACGATCAACCTCCATATACAGATTACCGGCGGGTACGGTTTTCATGACTTGAGACACTGTTACACCTTCATTGTCATGGATCTCCATCTCAGAGTTATTTTCAGAAGCGACCTCTTCTTGAAAATATCATCAATTGAGCATTCATTCGGTATAAATAAATAATCCAAGAGAAAAGTGTGGAAAACTCACCGACTCATTTGTGGGCCCACTTGAAGAAGACTCACTATTATATTCAGAAGTGCTCCTTTCGTCACCAGATCTCAAGCTTTCCTCCTCTTCGGATTCTTCTTCAAGAGATTCAGTCTCGTTGCCTCCTTTCTCAAGAGGCGCCGTCTTTTGGCCGTGGGCAAGTCTGGCAAAGATATTCGAGTTTTTAAGACCCAGAGAAAAAAAAAAGGGTGGATTCAGTGACGAAATGGAAAGTTTGTGTGATTCAGCCAAGTCAGTGAGGGAACCATGCACACATGTGTGTTAAAGGAACTGAAAGTCACAAGAGCCGTCGGATCCGATTGGAAGCCACTCGCACGACTTTTCGACCTTCGCTCTTTTACATGGGGACTGTCAGATTTCCGCTTACCCGAAGAAGGCAACCTCAACAATCCGTGATTTGCCAGAGCTTTAGGAGAGGGCTTGCTGCGTGGAACTATCACAACGTCCTGCACGAATTGATGAATAACGAGGAACTCTTCCTGCCAGAAAACATTATATTTGGAGGTCGTCACCGGTTTTCTTTTGTGGGAGCATAAAAGGGAGACTTTTATGAGACGTAAGGACATGACTATTGAAAACGGCTGCAAAGTTCTTTTGAAGCCGTGAATGGACGGCGGAATGGAACCCCGATCAAAACCCATATGACGAAAAGGCCACTGTCGATGTTGTAAGAACCACTTCACAAGACCCTCGAAAAAGATGGCACATATCCGGGAATACAACTTCGCATGAACACGGTTTCTCCAATGCTCATATTCTCTTCGGTGGAATGTAACATCACGTTTGAGGCGAAAGCAAAAGTGTTTGGTTGAACTATGGAGGTGTGGGCCGGAGCCCGAGGGACGAAAGTTAGCGCATGCGCGTTGTCAAGAAAATCAATGAGCTTCGAGCCGGGATTTGGACGCCTATCCGACCAACGGGTATCCTGGAGCCGCCATATGTATCGAAATGAGGTCCTCGGTTTATGAGCGTAATCTTTGAAATGCTCCACAACCATGCTTGGAGAAAGGCGACATGGACGTACGAGTCTACTTTCATATACCCATTAGAGACATACATATCGATGTTAAGTGATCCGGTGGGTGTACAAAGAGCCAAGGAATAAGCTAGATGGGAAGAGCAACGCCTTTCGCTAATTTGATGGCGAATTTGATGAGTTCTTGCCTTATCTCCTTCTTGCCAGAGCCATCATCAAAAATTTCCCTGGATAACCACAAAGATAAAAATTCAGCAACATGGAGTGTATCATCCCACACCTGATTCGGCTCCGGCTCATCAGGGAACCATTCAGACACCCACCAGTTATAGAAGCACTTTTCCTCGTGATGATTCCGGACATATCCTGCTGATTTCGTAACCAAAATGGCATGCATTTCTTCTTCTTCCTCAGACAAGACGACGTCAAGATTCCCCATTATTGGAAGACTTGACAGAATGACTACGCTTTCCAGAGTATTGGTCATCTCACCCCATCTACATATAGCCGTGTGAGTTTCCGGACACCATCTGGAGATGAAAGTAATCAAGTCTTCAATGTCTTTTCTTATTTAAAGTGTCGCAGACGCCATGACAGCATGCATGATTTGCGCCTCAATTAAGTTGGCCTTTAAGTGGTCGCGGCTCATCATAAATTTCATCCACTTATCATAAGAGCGCAATGGACTATGACAGATTTTAAAGTCAACTGGAGAAGCTGAGTACTCTTTCTTTTGAAGACAAAACCTCATTATACGCCACAGGCGGGGCCAGTTGGACTTCTCCATCATTCTCTCGAATCGATCGGAAGAGTTGCCACGAATTCGGGATGGGTCCTTGTAATTGTAGCGGATTTCGTAAAGAACTCATCATCTGTGTTTAGATTGGAGTTGTTAACATTTATCGATGCGGCGGCAGAACTGCTTTCAGGTGACATCTTAACAAAATTCCTTATGCTTTTGAAGTAACTACAACGAAGCAAAATAGAAAAATTACTACTTTGAAGGAAAGCATAAAGTCAACGACACATTACTACACATTTTCTACACATTTTCTAGCACTCACGTCAAAAAAAAAAGAATAGGGACTGATGCTTGCTCAACGAGATATATATGTGATGTCGTGGGAAAATGTGCTCTTAGCCAAAACCCGAAAACATCGTGAGGAATATGTTTTTGGCCGAAATCGTACAAGGCCGCGGGAAGTATGCTCTCAGTCATATCACGTTTTGCCGCGGGAGTTATGCTCACGAACAAAAGGAAACCCTACAACTAGTTTTCATGGAAAAGGGAACAGATGGCATTGTCCACACGTACATGCTTGCCTAGCATGATGATTGTTTTCGTTGTGATTAACACTACTACAATAATATTAGCAAAGAATAATTATTCATATTGAAGTGTTGTTACAAATTCATGGAGGTTATGCCTATGGCTAGGGTTTACACCAACACAGAAGAGCAAACAAAAGAAGAAACGTTAAGAAACATACCTAAAATACGCTCGCCTACTTTTGCTGTTGTTCTCTCCGCTGGTCCAAGTCTTTGCCGCTAGCACCAAGGTGTACAAACAAAGCCAACGATACAAAAGTAAGGAAGATGGGTAACGCCTTTTATAGGCATGGTGTTTTGGAGTTCAACTAGGGAAGGGTTTCCCTTTTGGGACACGCACAAAAGAAAGCAGCTAGGCCCGCGGTGTTGACGTTCCACGGCGCTAATCTCCACGGCCAAAGCCATCAGCGCCATCCGCCACTCCAAGCTAGCCGCGCCCATCCTCCATCCCAAGGTAGCCGTGCCATCCACCATTCCAAGGTAGCCGCGCCCATCCGCCATCCCAAGGTAGCCGCGCCATCCACCATTCCAAGGTAGCCACGCCATTTAACTTTCCTAACCAACCAGCGCCCGTTCCGTGTGCGAAGTTGCAATGTCACCTCTGCTGATCAATAGATAAAGTTGCAGCGCTGATGCCAATACCCCATGGCCAAACCGAATTTATGCCAAACCACCAATACAGGGATCACGGATTCCTCATGCCTTCCGTTAAAGGTTAGTTGAATTTCCTCGGCAATCTCTTCACGTCTTGTCCTTTCACTTTTACTCTTGTCTGTCACCATCTCATGCTTACCCCGCAACAACGCCGCTGTTACATGCTAAGAAGGGGACTTAATGTTGATGGTGGTTTTTAGTTTAGGGTTGAAATCGTAAAACCTTACATCTGATGTGACGTCACTCTGTAAGGAAACGGTGCCGTGAGTGCTAACCTCTCCACCGGCATATTTATTGAGCCGTTCAATATACTTACATGAAATTTATCCTTACTGGTGAATGTAGCAACCATCCCGGATGTTCTATAAATTTCGGCGCCTCGCCTATATTCACTTAATATATAAGTTCTTTTGAATGCCTTTTATGCTATGTTCTCCGTCTGAACCCTTAATGTTGATATGGCATGACGATTTGTGTTCGCTCGCAGCAGAGTAGCACGAATTTCCAAATATCAAGGATAAGGTCTTTGCATAAGGTATTCAATCGTAAAAGCATCTTGCTCTCAGGCAATGAACTTAAAAGAACTCTGTGTCAACACATAGAGTTCAATCAATTGCCCTGACTAACTTGCAGAAGTTAGGGTTTTGCGCCTCGCGCAATATATCAGACATTGCTTGTCGAAATTAAGCCTAGGCGAACTAGGTAATCAATCCTCCATGGATTAGCAGGTGCAAAAACTTGCCCAGAATCATAAAACAGGGAGCCACGGCAGCAAAGGGAGGCGTGGCCATGCCTTAGGCCAACTGGCGCCACCTGCCATTGGCCACACCCCTTCCTAAACCAGCCATATAGCTCTCGACCAATCGTGTCGCCTCAAAATATCCACGCGCATATAAGTTGTGTCTGGGCCCATACTCGCCGGCCCCACTTCCCATCGACCAATCAAGTCGCTCTAAAGCCGTCACACTCTCACCAGAAGTGTAGCCACTCCCATGCTTGGCCGGCCCCTTTCCTTGTCCAATCAAGTTGCTCCAAACTTGCCACCATACATTAAAGGCCTAACGCACCCTGCCGCGCCACCATACTAACTGGCAAGCCAAACGCGCCTTACCACAAAAACATATTGATCGGCATGCCAAGATGCCACTCTGCCGCGGTAGCATGCCACTTTAGCCTTGGCCATGTCGCCAAGACCTAATTCTTACCACGGCGCCAAAACTTAGCCTTGGCCACGCCGCCAAGCCCTAATTCTTACCACGGCGCCAAAACCTAGCCTTCGCCACGCCGCTAAGCCCTAATTCTTACCACGGCGCAAAAACCTAGCCTTGGCCACGCCGCCAAGCCCTCATTCTTACCACGGCGCCAAATCCTAGCCTTGGTCACGCCGCCAAGACCTAATTATTAGCACAACGCCAAATCCTAGCCTTGGCCACGTCGCCAAGCCCTAATTCTTACCACGACACCAAATACTAGCCTTGGCCACGCTGCCAAGCCCTAATTCTTACCACGACGCCAAATCCTAGCCTTGGCCACGCCGCCAAGCCCTAATTCTTACCACGGCGCCAAGTCCTAGCCTTGGCTACGCCGTCAAGCCCTAATTCTTACCACGGTGCCAAATCCTAGCCTTGGCCACGCCGCCAAGCCCTAATTCTTACCACGACGCCAAATCCTAGCCTTGGCCACGCCGCCAATCCCTAATTTTGGCCACGGAGCCAAACCTTAGCTTTGGCTATGCCACAACGCCACTGGCATGCCGCCATGCCACGGCTAATGGCATGCCGCTATGCCACGACTACTAGCATGCCGCTATGCCACGGCTACTAGCATGCCGCTAAGCCGCGGCTACGCCATTAGCATGCCGCTATGCCATGGCTCCACCAGGCGCCAATGGCGCCACTTCGTTATACAACAAGATGTGGCCATAATCAATGGGCACTCTTCCTCATGAGATGCAATCTCAGCCATCCAAGTTCGCCACTGAACTGACGGACTTACGGCAAGTCCCAGACAACCTGCTACGCCAGGCGCCACTATGCTAATGGCGCCACTTTGTTACACAACAAAGATGTGACCATAATCAACGGCTACCTTTCCTCACGAGATGTAATCTCAGCCATTCAAGTTCGCCACCAAACTGACGGACTTGTGGCAAGTTTTAGGTGGCCGACCAAGGTAAGCCTAATAGCATCACATGCTATTTTCCTATGGCAAAGTCTCTTGACTTTGAATTGCCACACATAGCAACTTGCTACACGTTTTACACGAAACCACTCGAGACATCAAACATGTCACAAACTGGGGGATACTCATCAGGGTATTAGTCTGGCAGTTTACAGCGTGCGGCGTGCAATGCGCCCGTTACATGAAAGTGTCATGAAGTAGGACAATTAGTGGTGGTGAAAAGTAACGGTGTAAACAATTCATTTCCTTCATCATGGAAGCGTAATGACCGATTTGTTACACGAATTCACTTCCCTCATCATGGAAGCATAACGTCCGATTTTTACACGTTACTATATTCTTCCACCACTCAATCGTTTCCACTTCCTACGAGACCAGGGTACGTTTCAATATGACTTCTATAAATAGGCTTCACCTATTTTCACCAAACAACGAAGTTTTGGTCGGCAACAATACAGTATCTAGAAATCACCTGGTATCTTTCCATTGTGCTAACCAGTTTTACTTCCGATACAAGTCATAAAACAAACCACACCTTCAGAATCAATTATTCTGTTCTCAACACTCTCTTCGCTTCCCTCCATAAGACCAACCCTTCCCCTTCACTTTGTGACCGAAGCAAGCCTGGAACGGACATTTCTTGGTTTAGGCCAGGATTGTACAGATTGATCTCTCGAATCAAAAGTACTCCCGTGCAGTGCATTATTTAGGGTTTAGATTCGTTTCTCACCCACACACCTGAAATTACCAAAATCAGCAGAAACGATTTTCACCCACAAACAGCTGGTCAGGTAATTTGTACCGACAAACTTGAACCTTTATCTGTTTGCTTATTGCATCTTTCTGATTCTAAAGATCATATTATGCATGAAACTGTTGCTGCAGTAGGTCCATTTTTCGTTGATCCATGTATGAATGTGGAGCCAATTGATACGAGGCGATTAACTTGACTGCGATTTTGAACCCCTCTCCACTTGTTTAGCCCATTTTGCAGACTCCGATGACCCTATGCTAATTGACATTTTCAATGCATTTGATCTTCCAATGGGTAATATAAGTAACTTAACAACGGAAGTTATTTCCGCGGACCTAGACCAGATTTAGGGGTTACTGTTTTTGATGAACTTGAACCACCAGATATACATTTAGATCATTTTGCTGAGTTTGATGGTCTGATGCCTAGTGTAATTGTTAGTGCATTGCTTCCTCCGATATCTAATGAAGATAGTTTTTCCACTGAATATATTTCAGTTGATCTTGAACAATATTTAGGGTCTGCGCTCCGAATAAACATTACTGAACAAGTTGTACCTTGTTGTGTGAATAATTTACTTGTACCGACAAAGTATGGTTTGGAACAGGGAATGGATTTTCACATATGCTTGGCCGATTTTGGTCTTCACAGGTTCATATTGGCAGCTAACCTCATAAGTTGGGTTGATCCCCAACTTTTCAGACTTTATTTATTTGCTTGCCAAGTTGTTGTTGTGTATTATCTTCACTTTGTTTGAGATTACTTGTTGCATGCAAGCAGGGAACAAATATCATTCGCTTTGTGGAGTCAAACCATCAATTTTGTTCCGTTTACTCTATCCTCTAATTTTTTTTTGCCTATTTCATATCGCATTTTAGAATTTCCCACCTTAACTCTACGTTGGATGACTCAATTACATTTAGGAAAATTTAAAGTTTAAGTGCGGGGGAGTGGTTAACCATATAGATTTGTGGTAGATATTCACTTTCATTAGGAATTGCAAAAAAAAAAAAAAAAAAAAAAAAAAACCAGTTATTGAGCGGGTCTTAAAAATTTTCTATTGCATAACATAACCAGTTGTTGAGCGGGTCTTTATGATTATCTCTGTCTTGCTATTTAGCAGACTTCTCTACACTGTTGTTTAGTGGTTCGGTTTAGCTGTTTAACAAATATTTCTATACCACTGTTTAGTGGTTCCGTCTAGCTGTTTAGCAGACTTTTCTATACCACTGTTTAGTGGTTTCGTCTTGCTGTTTAGCAGACGTCTCTCCATATCCAGCTGTGTAGCGGATATAGTTTTTCTTGTTTTTCTCGGGACTAGCAAAATGTAAGTGTGGGGCTATTTGATAAGAACATTTTTACTCCCATATTTATACTAGCTAGGTCCCATTAGTTAACTAATAATATTGTTTTAAGACAATTGTAGGAATTACAAGTGAAATCCGTTCACCTGGAGAATAAATGACTAAAACGAGGAGCTAATTGGCCTTTGTGACAAGATAACCAATGTTGCTGCCAGTGGATCCACATGGCTACATTTTTTCATGGCCAGAGTCAGGCCCATCTGGGGTTAAAGACGAGTGATGTGGCCGCACCACCACCACATCTCGTTTCGCATCAAACCAAGAAAAAGGGAATTTCATTTCTTTGAGCAGGTGGTGCTCATTTTTAATCAACAGAGAAAGGGGATCTGAGAGCTTAATTTCTTCTTCAAGCTGCTGCCAACGATATGGAGACTTCAAGGACTGAAATTGGTGTTTGCTTTGTTGAAGTTCATGGATTGAATTTCTCGCAACAGTAGCTATTGAGTTTGGGGTACAAACGGAGATGGATTCTTCATGGATCGATACAAATCAATTTTATATTGCTGATTTTTACATTACAATGGTCAGATTCGAATCATGAGGTGGAGTTTGAAGGAAAAAATCAAGTGCAGAATGGGTTCGCAGGGCAGCAGATTCAAATTAGGTTAAATGGTTTTGTGTGGTTGCTGTAGACAGTTTAGGCATGAATGAAGATGAAATTTGAGCTAGTGATATAAAAGGTGATTGTTGGAGTCGCAGAATAGCTGAGCTTGGGTTTTCTGTGTGCTGTCTAAATGGGAGATTTATCTCAATAAATAAGAAGCAAAAGAGAGTTCCGAGATGGAGATGGGTGCTGTGAGAAGAGATGAGCAATTCCTGTGGCCGGTTTTGATCTGAAATTGGTGTTGAATGCGAAGAACAATTGCGGCTAGTGATTACATTGAACGATTATGAGAAGACGGTGGCTTCCTGGAGAGAAATCAGTGACGACAACAGATCTGGGGGTTCATTCAATGAGCACCATTGATGACTGATTTAATAGAAAGCAGTGGTGTTGTTTCTGTTACCTCGAATGGGTTTGTTTCATTGGTTGGATTCGAACTGAAGTGCAAACTGGTGCCAGTGAATCGTATAGCTTAATGGAAGATGCTTACTAGGGTGATTATTTCGTAATATCTACAATGGGGATATCGATTATTCTAATGGTTGAATACTTTTGAGGCAATAGAAATGGTGATTACTGTGGGTTCTTAGGTTGAACTGAAATAAACCGAGGTAATGAATGGCAGCGAGTTCTCAAGCTGGTGTTGGTCGAGATATAGGCAGCTGGTGAATCAAATAGAAGGTTTAGAGTTCAATTAGAAGTTGATACACAGATTCAAATTGGGGTTGTTTTGCTGGTGGAGATTGAACTGAGGCTGCTGCACAGTTGCATTGGGTTTGGCCGAGATGGAGAGGAAATGGAAGCTAGTGCTACAGACGTGGGTCTAATGCTTGAGAAAATATCGCAACGGAATCAACCAGGTTACGGTGGTGCCGAGATGGACATAATTTGGGGTTGTCGGACCTGGGGAAGAGTTTTGGATTTAGAAACTGGTGTTGGTAATCGGTATGGGCCTTGGAAAGTTATCTTCTAGGTTTCAGTTGGACTCTACAGCACCGATATATAATTGGATCGAGACAGACACAGGAGGGACGTCGTTTACAGGGAAGAAAACTAGGGTTTGCTGTTTTACTTTTCTTCTTGCTATGTTTTTCTAGTTTTCCATGTTAGAGCGACGGATGAACTTGCAGATGTTAGTTTAATTTGTGTTCTAAAAAAAAGTCAGTTTTTAGTGCTTAATGAATGTTTGAGTGTCTCAATTGGTGGTTTTGATTTATAACCCTTTCATGTTTTATGCCAAGTATACTTCATAGTTCGGTACTAAACCATTCCATTCTAGACCTGATTAATTATTATCTATGCTAATTCTTTGACTATCTATGCCATGTATAGTTAGTGCCACGAATATCTACTTTTAGGTCGAGACCAAACCTATCTTTTTAAAACTATAATTGAGCTTCTCATTGATAAATCTTCCGTGTAGGATGATGTGTGTTGCTGCCCTATATGAGTAATATGAGACTTTGAAATAGAATACAAATAGATTCAACTCTATAATGGAATTCCTGAATCCCTAACATGTTCGTCACCTCTGATAATTCTTTTTGTCCACAATAATCTTATTCTTTAGCTTAGATCATCTACATATTTATTTTCTTTGACTAGTAAATTTCTAATATTGATTAGTAGTAGTTTTCGCACTCCTTGAGGGAACGAACCGTGCCAGCTATTGTGTGCTATTTTTGACGCCGTGCACTTGCGGTAAAACAAAGTCGGTCTACCGACCCATCAAGTTTTTGGCACCGCTGCCGGGGAGTGGTTGCAAAATACTCTCTGATTGATATCATTGATTTTCTAGTCATAGTTTAGGATTTATTTTTCTTTGTTGATTTGTTTTTAGTTTTTCTTTTTAATTCATTTTCATATTTTCCTTTTAGAATTTTCTTTTCAGGTACTCTTGTTGCGGCGATGACATTTTACCGAGAGGATGTGTCCAGGCCTCTCGGAGAATACATGTATGGACCACAATATCAGGAGATTCAGGAACTAATCGTCTCAGGTATGGAAATCCTTATCAGCATTACTACGAAACTGATGATTATTCACATGAGTACCAAAGTTACCATCGGGATGATTTGTCACATACTGAGATTTTCGACCAGAATATAGCTAGTCTAGAAAGACGGTTAGAGATGCTAGAAAACCAGAGGTCATATGAAAATAATAATCAGGTTTATAGTAACTCGTGTTCCATTGATTCACATATGTACCAAACCCAATACCATGGGGATAATTATTTGCATGAGGTATTTGAACAATATTTGAATTGGCAGCACAATGAGGTTTTAGACTATAGAAATTTGATCTTGGAAGATAACTTAAGGTTGTATACATTAGAAATTAGTCGAAAAACGTCTCAACTTTAACAGACCACTCAAAAATCTTTAGAAAACATTGAATATCAAGTAGGTCAAATGACTAGACAGTTGGAGGAGGAACAAAGTTGGTTCCAAAACCAGTCTCAATCCAAACCTAATTGTACTTCAGAGTATATTGATTATTCTTCTGAGGAAGAAACCGGTGATGATCAACTTGTAGAAGTTTTGAGTGGAAGTGAGGATACCCAAGATTCTCAGAATTCAAATAATTATGATGTGGAAGAACCTGCATATGTAGAGGATGCTACAGTTGAGTTTAACGACTCAGAGGCACTAGATGTTTATAATGAGAAATCTTCTAATCGTAGGAATTCTGAGATTTACACAGGTCACATAGTTGAAAATGATAACGATATGGTTATTCATAATACTGATGCTGCACTGTGCCCAATTTTCACTGATCCATCTTGTGATTCTCTTAATATTGTTGTGAATGTTGAACAGATTAATGCTGGTGTTGATGGTGGTTTTTAGCTTAGGGTTGAAATCGTAAAACCTTATATCTGATGTGACGTCACTCTGTAAGGAAACAGTGCCGTGAGTGCTAACCTCTTCACCGACATATTTATTGAGTCGTTCAATATACTTACATGAAATTTATCCAGACTGGCGGATGTAGCAACCATCCCAGATATTTTGTAAATTTCGGCGCCTCGCCTATATTCACTTAATATATAAGTTCCTTTGAATGCCTTTTATGCTATGTTCTCCGACTGAACCCTTAATGTTGATATAGCATGACGATTTGTGTTCGCTCGCAGCAGAGTAACATGAATTTCCAAATATCAAGGATAAGGTCTTTGCATATTCAATCAGAAAAGCATGCTGCTCTCTGGCAATGAACTTAAAAGAACTCGGTGTCAACACATAAAGTTCAATCAATTGCACTGACTAACTTGCAGAAGTTAGGGTTTTGCGCCTCGCGCAGTATATCAGACCTTGCTTGTCGAAATTAAGCCTAGGTGAACTAGGTAATCGATCCGCAATGGATTAGCAGGTGCAAAAACTTTCCCTAATCGGAAAACGGGAGCCGCAAAGCAAAGGGAGGCGTGGTCATGCCTAAGGCTAACTGGCGCCACCTGCCATTGGCCACACCCCTTCCTAAACCGGCCCTATTTCTCTTGACCAATCGCGTCGCCTCAAATTAGCCACACACACATAAGTTGTGGTTGGGCCCATACTCGCCGGCCTCACTTCCCATCGACCAATCAGGTCGCTCTAAAGCCGCCACACTCTCACCAGAAGTGTAGCCACACCCATGCTTGGCCGGCCCCTTTCCTTGGCCAATCAAGTGGCTCCAAACTTGCCACCATACATTAAAGGCCAAACGCACCCTGTCGCGCCACCATACTAACTTGCAAGCCAAACGCACCTTACCACAACAATATATTGATCGGCATGCCAACATGCCACTATGCCGCGGTAGCATGCCACTTTAGCCTTAGCCACGTCGCCAAGCCCTAATTCTTACCACGGCGCCAAAACCTAGCCTTGGCCACGCCGCCAAGCCCTAATTCTTACCACGACGCCAAAACCTAGCCTTGGCCACGCCGCTAAGCCCTACTTCTTACCACGGTACCAACACCTAGCCTTGGCCACGCCGCCAAGCCCTAATTCTTACCACGGCGCCAAAACTTAGCCTTGGCCACGCCGCCAAGCACTAATTCTTACCACGGCGCCAAATCCTAGCCTTGGCCACGCCGCCAAGCCTTAATTCTTACCACGGCGCCAAATCCTAGCCTTGGACACGCCGCCAAGCCCTAATTCTTACCACGGCGCCAAATCCTAGCCTTGGCCACGTCGCCAAGCCCTAATTCTTACCACGGCGCCAAATCCTAGCCTTGGCCACGCCGCCAAGCCCTAATTCTTACCGCGGCGCCAAAACTAGCCTTGGCCACGCCGCCAAGCCCTAATTCTTACCACGGCGCAAAATCCTAGCCTTGGCCGCGCCGCCAAGCCCTAATTATTACCACGACGCCAAATCCTAGCCTTGGCCATGCCGCCAAGCCCTAATTTTGGCCACGGAGCCAACCCTTAGCTTTGGCCATGCTACAATGCCACAGGCATGGCCATGCCACAACGCCACTGGCATTCCGACATGCCACGACTACTGACATGCCGTTATGCCACGCCACTGGCATGCCGCTTTGCCACGACTACTAGCATGCCGCTATGCCACGACTACTAGCATGCCGTTATGCCACGGCTACTAGCATGCCGCGGCTACGCCATTAGCATGTCGCTATGCCATGGCTATACCAGGCGCTACTATGCCAATGGAGCCACTTGCTATACAACAAGATGCGGCCATAATCAATGGCCACTCTTCCTCATGAGATGCAATCTTAGCCATCCAAGTTCGTCATCAATCGGACTTGACTTGGCAAGTCCTGTGCAACCCGCTACGCCACGGCTACGCCAGGTGCCACTATGCTAATGGCGCCACTTGGTTGCACAACAAATATGTGGCCATAATCAACGGCTACCCTTCCTCACGAGATGTAATCTCAGCCATTCAAGTTCGCCACCAAACTAACGGACTTGTGGCAAGTTTTAGGCGGCCGACCAAGGCAAGCCTAATAGCATCACATGCTATTTTCCTATGGCAAAGTCTCTTGACTTTGACTTGCCACACATAGCAACCTGCTACAAGTTTTCCAAGAAAACACTCGAGACATCAAACATGTCACAAACTGGGGGATACTCATCAGGGTAATGGTCTGGCAGTTTACAGCGTGCGGCGTGCAATGCGCCCGTTACAAGAAAGTGTCATGAAGTAGGACAATTAGTGGTGGTGAAAAGTAACGGTGTAAAAAACTCATTTCCTTCATCATGGAAGCGTAATGACTGACGGTTACACGAATTCACTTCCCTCATCATGGAAGCATAACGTCTGACGGTTACACGTTACTCTATTCTTCCACCACTCAATCGTTTCCACTTCCTACGAGACCAGGGTACGTTTCAATATGACTTGTATAAATAGGCTTCACCTATTTTCACCTAACAACGAAGTTTTGGTCGGTAACAATACAATATCTAGAAGTCACCTGGTAGCTTTCCATTCTGCTAACCAGTTGTACTTCCGATATAAGTCATAAAACAAACCACACCTTCAGAATCAACTATTCTGTCTCAACACTCTCTTCGCTTCCCTCCCTAAGACCAACCCTTCTCCTTCACTTTGTGACCGAAACAAGCCTAGAACGGACATTTCTTGGTTTAGGCCAGGATTGTACAGATTGATCTCTCGAATCAAAAGTACTCCCGTGCAGTGCATTGTTTAGGGTTTAGATTCGTTTCTCACCCACACACCCGAAATTACCAAAATTAGCAGAAACGGTTTTCACCCACAAACAATTGGCGACCACAGTGGGAGATTAATCTCTCGCTTGTAAATTCAACTCTCAATTTCATCATCCTACCAGTAAATGCAATGCTTCGAAGCGCATCGTCCATGAAAAGATGGATTCAAGAGAATTACGTCTGGGGACTAGAGACTCTCCGCCTTACCGAGGATCGACATGAAGATGTTTCACGGACAATAAAGAATGACTGGGGACTTTTCGCGGTAAGGATGGCGTCACATAAAGACTCGTATTTACTCCCTGAAGATTCTGTTTTGGTGAAAGGCTCTAAAGCGAGTAAGTTTTGCCAGACAATGTTTACACGATCTATTGTTTGGGTTTTCACATCTACAATGGAAGCCAATAACCCAATCATCCCAAGATTTCATATCTTTCCCTTTCTCACACAACATTCACGGTTCCTCAAATTTCCCGAATGATTTTGCTACTTACATTCGCAAGTCAGATTTTGACATATTGATTGATCAAAAGGCAATTATTCCAAAATAATCCAAAAACTTTTATAAGAAGCAATCATTTATCAATCCAAAAACCAGAAAACCAAACCATAAACTAGGCGTTTCTTTTGCCTTTCAAAAAAAAAAAAACCTAAGAAAGAAGTTCAGAAAATAAAGGTATTCTAGGAATTGCCTAACAACGGCTCGTTCTTCTTGGAGAAAATGTCCTTCATGCTTTGAAGAGCATCCTGCTTCAGCTTCAACTCCTGGGACAACTTCTCGACTTCTGCCTCCCGTTGAGTAATCAAATCCGTAGAAAGACCATCAACCGCATCAGCCTGCAGCCTTTGGATCTCGGAAAATCCCTCACAGAACCAGGAGGCGTTAAAGTCACACACATATCCCGATGGAATTCCCAGCTTTTGACTACGTCTCCAGAAACAGTGTGTCCAGTCACGCCGCACATGTCATGAATTGAAGATAAGGTTTCCTCCACGCGCTTAACCAATGCAAAGCGACTATCAACCTTCTTGGTCGTGGCGATGTGCCCATACCTTTTACATATCTTGGTATATAGCTCCGCATAATTCACTGGCACGCTGAATCTTACAATCAACACATGACCCTCAAAAGGAGCCTCAAATGGAGGATCGAAAACGACACATGCGTCTGGATATGCGAATATCACAGATTCTTTAGGAGAAATCACACCCGTCGTCACGACATCTTTTTTCTGCCACTGGAGACACAACAACATCTTCATGACGATCAACCTCCATCTCCAGATTACCGGCGGGTACGGTTTTCATGACTTGAGACACTGTTACACCTTCATTGTCGTGGATCTCCATCTCAGAGTTATTTTCAGAAGCGACCTCTTCTTGAAAATATCATCAATTGAGCATTCATTCGGTATAAATAAATAATCCAAGAGAAAAGTATGGAAAACTCACCGACTCATTTGTGGGCCCACTAGAAGAAGACTCACTATTATATTCAGAAGTGCTCCTTTCGTCACCAGATCTCAAGCTTTCCTCCTCTTCGGATTCTTCTTCAAGAGATTCAGTCTCGTTGCCTCCTTTCTCAAGAGGCGCCGTCTTTTGGCCGTGGGCAAGTCTGTCAAAGATATTCGAGTTTTCAAGACCCAGAGAAAAAAAAAAGGGAGGATTCAATGACGAAATGGAAAGTTTGTGTGATTCAGCCAAGTCAGTGAGGGAACCATGCACACCTGTGTGTTAAAGGAACTGAAAGTCACAAGAGTCGTCGGATCCGATTGGAATCCACTCGCACGACTTTTCGACCTTCGCTCTTTTACATGGGGACTGTCAGATTTCCGCTTACCCGAAGAAGGCAACCTCAACAATCCGTGATTTGCCAGAGATTTAGGAGAGGGCTTGCTGCGTGG
Source organism: Papaver armeniacum (assembly GCA_023531295.1). Taxonomy (NCBI): domain Eukaryota; kingdom Viridiplantae; phylum Streptophyta; class Magnoliopsida; order Ranunculales; family Papaveraceae; genus Papaver; species Papaver armeniacum. The sequence goes on along the minus strand of JAJJWW010003114.1, from coordinate 56,059 downwards.
AACTGTCACAACGTCCTGCACGAATTGATGAATAACGAGGAACTCTTCCTGCCAGAAAACATTATATTTGGAGGTCGTCACCGGTTTTCTTTTGTGGGAGCATGAAAGGGAGACTTTTATGAGACGCAAGGACATGACTATTGAAAACGGCTGGCAAGAGTTCTTTTGAAGCCGTGAATGGACGGCGGAATGGAACCCCCTGATCAAAACCCATATGACGAGCGGCGCCCGCTTTATGTTGTAAGGAACCACTTCACAAGACCCTCTGAAAAAAGATGGCACATATCCAGGAATACAACTTCGCATGAACACAGTTTCTCCAATGCTCATATTCTCTTCAGTGGAATGTAACATCACGTTTGAGGCAGAAGCAAAAGTGTTTGGTTGAACTATGGAGGTGTGGACCGGAGCCCAGGGATGAAAGTTAACTGCATGCGCGTTGTCAAGAAAATCAATGAGCTTCGAGCCAGGATTTGGACGCCTATCCAGCCAACGGAGTATCCTGGAGCCGCCATATGTATCAGGAAATGAGGTCCTCAGTTTAGGAGCGTAATCTTTGAAATGCTCCCACAACCATGCTTGGAGAAAGGCGACATGGACGTACGAGTCTACTTTCATATACCCATTAGAGACATACATATCTGATGTTAAGTGATCCAGGTGGGTGTACAAAGAGCCAAGGAATAAACTGCCGATGGGAAGAGCAACGCCTTTCGCTAATTTGATGGCGAATTTGATGAGTTCTTGCCTTATCTCCTTCTTTCCAGAGCCATCATCAAAAATGTCCCTGGATAACCACAAAGCTAAAAATGCAGCAACATGGAGTGTATCATCCCACACCTGATTCGGCTTCGGCTCATCAGGGAACCATTCAGACACCCACCAGTTATAGAAGCACTTTTCATCGTGATGATTCCGGACATATCCTGCTGATTTCGTAACCAAAATGGCATGCATTTCTTCTTCTTCCTCAGAAAAGACGACGTCAATATTCCCCATTATTGGAAGACTCAACAGAATGACTACGCTTTCCAGAGTAATGGTCATCTCACCCCATCTACATATAGCCGTGTGAGTTTCCGGACACCATCTGGAGATGAAAGTAATCAAGTCTTCAATGTCTTTTCTGATTTGAAGTGTCGCAGACGCCATGACAGCATGCATGATTTGCGCCTCAATTAAGTTGGCCTTTACGTGGTCGCGACTCATCATAAATTTCATCCACTTATCATAAGAGCGCAATGGACTATGACAGATTTTGAAGTCAATTGGAGAAGCTGAGTACTCTTTCTTCTGAAGACAAAACCTCATTATACGCCCTGGGCAGACTGATTGGACTTCTCCATCATTCTCTGAATCGATCGAAGAGTTGCCACGAATTCGGGATGGGTCCTTGTAATTGTAGCGGATTTCGTAAAGAACTCATCATCCGTGTTTGGCTTGGAGTTGTTAACATTTATCGATGCGGCGCGAACTTCTTTCAAAGTGACATCTTAACAAAATTCCTTATGCTTTTGAAGTAACTACAACGAAGCAAAACAGAAAAATTACTACTTTGAAGGAAAGCATAAAGTCAACGACACATTTTCTACGGAAATTTCCCCTTTGGCCGCATTTTATATCACTCACGTCAAAAAAAAGAAAAGAATAGGGACCGATGCTTGCTCAACGAGATATATATGTGATGTCGTGGGAAAATGTGCTCTTAGCCAAAACCCGAAAACATCGTGAGGAATATGTTTTTGGCCGAAATCGTACAAGGCCGCGGGAAGTATGCTCTCAGTCATATCACGTTTTGCCGCGGGAGTTATGCTCACGAACAAAAGGAAACCCTACAGCTAGTTTTCATGGAAAAGGGAACAGATGGCATTGTCCACACGTACATGCTTGCCTAGCATGATGATTGTTTTCGTTGTGATTAACGCTACTACAATAATATTAGCAAAGAAGAATTATTCATATTGAAGTGTTGTTACAAATTCATGGAGGTCATGCCTATGGCTAGGGTTTACACCAACACAGAAGAGCAAACAAAAGAAGAAACGTTAAGAAACATACCTAAAATACGCTCGCCTACTTTTGCTGCTGTTCTCTCCGCTGGTCCAAGTCTTTGCCGCTAGCACCAAGGTGTGCAAACAAAGCCAACGATACAAAAGTAAGGAAGATGGGTAACGCCTTTTATAGGGATGGTGTTTTGGAGTTCAACTAGGGAAGGGTTTCCCTTTTGGGACACGCACAAAAGAAAGCAGCTAGGCCCGCGGTGTTGACGTTCCACGACGCTAATCTCCACGACCAAAGCCATCAGCGCCATCCGCCACTCCAAGCTAGCCGCGCCCATCCTCTATCCCAATGTAGCCGTGCCATCCACCATTCCAAGGTAGCCGCGCCCATCCGCCATCCCAAGGTAGCCGCGCCATCCACCATTCCAAGGTAGCCACGCCATTTAACTTTCCTAACCAACCAGCGCCCGTTCCGTGTGCGAAGTTGCAATGTCACCTCTGCTGATCAATAGATAAAGTTGCAGCGCTGATGCCAATACCCCATGGCCAAACCGAATTTATGCCAAACCACCAATACAGGGATCACGGATTCCTCATGCCTTCCGTTAAAGGTTAGTTGAATTTCCTCGGCAATATCTTCACGTCTTGTCCTTTCACTTTTACTCTTGTCTGTCACCATCTCATGCTTACCCCGCAACAACGCCGCTGTTACATGCTAAGAAGGGGACTTAATGTTGATGGTGGTTTTTAGTTTAGGGTTGAAATCGTAAAACCTTACATCTGATGTGATGTCACTCTGTAAGGAAACGGTGTCGTGAGTGCTAACCACTCCACCGGCATATTTATTGAGCCGTTCAATATACTTACATGAAACTTATCCTTACTGGCGAATGTAGCAACCATCCCAAATGTTCTGTAAATTTCGGCGCCTCGCCTATATTCACTTAATATATAAGTTCTTTTGAATGCCTTTTATGCTATGTTCTCCGTCTGAACCCTTAATGTTGATATGGCATGACGATTTGTGTTAGCTCGCAGCAGAGTAGCACGAATTTCCAAATATCAAGGATAAGGTCTTTGCATAAGGTATTCAATCAGAAAAGCATGCCGCTCCCAGGCAATGAACTTAAAAGAACTCTGTGTCAACACATAGAGTTCAATCAATTGCCCCCGACTAACTTGCGTAGTTAGGGTTTTGCGCCTCGCGCAATATATCGTATATTGCTTGTCGAAATTAAGCCTAGGCGAACTAGGTAATCAATCCGCCATGGATTAGCAGTGCAAAAACTTGCCTTAATCATAAAACAGGAGCCACAAAGAAGAAAGGGAGGCGTGGCCATGCCTTAGGCCAACTGGCGCCACCTGCCATTCGCCACACCCCTTCCTAAACCAGCTATATTTCTCTCGACCAATTGTGTCGCCTCAAAATAGCCACGCGCATATAAGTTATGGCTGGGCCCATACTCGCCGGCCCCACTTCCCATCGACCAATCAAGTCGCTCTAAAGCCGCCACACTCTCACCAGAAGTGTAGCCACTCCCATGCTTGGCCGGCCCCTTTCCTCGGCCAATCAAGTTGCTCCAAACTTGCCACCATACATTAAAGGTCAAACGCACCCTGCCGCGCCACCATACTAACTGGCAAGCCAAACGCGCCTTACCACAAAAACATATTGATCGGCATGCCAACATGCCACTCTGCCGCGGTAGCATGCCACTTTAGCCTTGGCCACGTCGCCAAGCCCTAATTCTTACCACGGCGCCAAAACTTAGCCTTGGCCACGCCGCCAAGCCCTAATTCTTACCACGGCGCCAAAACCTAGCCTTGGCCACGCCGCTAAGCCCTAATTCTTACCACGGCGCAAAAACCTAGCCTTGGCCACGCCGCCAAGCCCTCATTCTTACCACGGCGCCAAATCCTAGCCTTGGTCACGCCGCCAAGACCTAATTATTAGCACAACGCCAAATCCTAGCCTTGGCCACGCCGCCAAGCCCTAATTCTTACCACGACACCAAATACTAGCCTTGGCCACGCTGCCAAGCCCTAATTCTTACCACGGTGCCAAATCCTAGCCTTGGCCACGCCGCCAAGCCCTAATTCTTACCACGGCGCCAAGTCCTAGCCTTGGCCACGCCGTCAAGCCCTAATTCTTACCATGGCGCCAAATCCTAGCCTTGGCCACGCCGCCAAGCCATAATTCTTACCACGACGCCAAATCCTAGCCTTGGCCACGCCGCCAAGCCCTAATTTGGCCACGGAGCCAAACCTTAGCTTTGGCTATGCCACAACGCCACTGGCATGCCGCCATGCCACGGCTAATGGCATGCCGCTATGCCACGACTACTAGCATGCCGCTATGCCACGGCTACTAGCATGCCGCTAAGCCGCGGCTACACCATTAGCATGCCGCTATGCCATGGCTCCACCAGGCGCCAATGGCGCCACTTCGTTATACAACAAGATGTGGCCATAATCAATGGGCACTCTTCCTCATGAGATGCAATCTCAGCCATCCAAGTTCGCCACTGAACTGACAGACTTACGGCAAGTCCCAGGCAACCTGCTACGCCAGGCGCCACTATGCTAATTGCGCCACTTTGTTACACAACAAAGATGTGACCATAATCAACGGCTACCTTTCCTCACGAGATGTAATCTCAACCATTCAAGTTCGCCACCAAACTGACGGACTTGTGGCAAGTTTTAGGGGGCCGACCAAGGCAAGCCTAATAGCATCACATGCTATTTTCCTATGGCAAAGTCTCTTGACTTTGAATTGCCACACATAGCAACTTGCTACACGTTTTACACGAAAACACTCGAGACATCAAACATGTCACAAACTGGGGGATACTCATCAGGGTATTAGTCTGGCGGTTTACAGCGTGCGGCGTGCAATGCGCCCGTTACATGAAAGTGTCATGAAGTAGGACAATTAGTGGTGGTGAAAAGTAACGGTGTAAACAATTCATTTCCTTCATCATGGAAGCGTAATGACTGACGGTTACATGAATTCACTTCCCTCATCATGGAAGCATAACGTCTGACGGTTACACGTTACTATATTCTTCCACCACTCAATCGTTTCCACTTCCTACGAGACCAGGGTACGTTTCAATATGACTTGTATAAATAGGCTTCACCTATTTTCACCAAACAACGAAGTTTTGGTCGGCAACAATACAGTATCTAGAAATCACCTGGTATCTTTCCATTGTGCTAACCAGTTCTACTTCCAATACAAGTCATAAAACAAACCACACCTTCAGAATCAATTATTCTGTTCTCAACACTCTCTTCGCTTCCCTCCCTAAGACCAACCCTTCCCCTTCACTTTGTGACCGAAGCAAGCCTGGAATGGACATTTCTTGGTTTAGGCCAGGATTGTACAGATTGATCTCTCGAATCAAAAGTACTCCCGTGCAGTGTATTATTTAGGGTTTAGATTCGTTTCTCACCCACACACCTGAAATTACCAAAATCAGCAGAAACGATTTTCACCCACAAACAGCTGGTCAGGTAATTTGTACCGACGAACTTGAACCTTTATCTGTTTGCTTATTGCATATTTCTGATTCTAAACATCATATTATGCATGAAACTGTTGCTGCAGTAGGTCCATTTTTCGTTGATCCATGTATGAATGTGGAGCCAATTGATACAGGGCAGTTAACTTGGACTGCTGATTTTGAACCCCTCTCCACTTGTTTAGCCCATTTTGCAGACTCCGATGACCCTATGCTAATTGACATTGTCAATGCATTTGATCTTCCAATGGGTAATATAAGTAACTTAACAACGGAAGTTATTTCCGCGGACCTAGACCCAGATTTAGGGGTTACTGTTTTTGATGAACTTGAACCACCAGATATACGTTTAGATCATTTTGCTGAGTTTGATGGTCTGATGCCTAGTGTAATTGTTAGTGCATTGCTTCCTCCGATATCTAATGAAGATAGTTTTTCCACTGAATATATTTCAGTTGATCTTGAACAATATTTAGGGTCTGCGCTCCGAATAAACATTACTGAACAAGTTGTACCTTGTTGTGTGAATAATTTACTTGTACCGACAAAGTATGGTTTGGAACAGGGAATGGAATAGGGAATGGAACATGGAATGGAACAGGGAATGGATTTTCACATATGCTTGGCCGATTTTGGTCTTCACAGGTTCATATTGGCAGCTAACCTGATAAGTTGGGTTGATCCCCAACTTTTCAGACTTTATTTATTTGCTTGCCAAGTTGCTGTTGTGTATTATCTTCACTTTGTTTGATATTACTTGTTGCATGCAAGCAGGGAACAAATATCATTCGCTTTGTGGAGTCAAACCATCAGTTTTGTTCCGTTTACTCTATCCTCTAATTTTTTTTGTTGCCTATTTCATATCGCATTTTAGAATTTCCCACTGATAAGTGCATATTTCACATATATTTAGTGTCAATTCCATGCTAGTATTTGTTGGTTTTCTTGCAAATTATTGTACATTACGCTTGTTTTCTCTTATTTGTGTTTTGTTAGGGAAATCATCCAAAAGAAGTGAAATATCACTTAATTGTGCAAGGAAAGAAGCTAGCTATAAGTGGAGAAGGGCCAAAGACCAATTGGAACTCGTTCAAATACAATATTTCTACTTTTCATTGTGTAGAGGACGAGATGATGAAGACAATGGCGAAAGAACGGAGTCATTCTGAGTTCGTATGAAGAAGTTATGAGCAAAACAAGAACTTAGAAGACTAAAAGGGCTAAATGGTCATTTACCAGGGAAACTACTATTGGTACCCCTGCGGGACGTTAAGGGGTAGTCATTCTGTTAAGGGACATTCAAGTTCAAATGAACTGCTAAAGGCAGTCAGGTCTTTTGTAAAGGGGGAGGTCAAACTCAAATAGTGTTTAAAGGCACCAACCGTTTTACTAAGGGCACATTCCTCTTCTTCCCTAACTCCACAGACAGGAACGGCAATGGCAGACAAAACTTGATGATCATGATGATCACGATGGTGACGAATCTTGATTAACAGCGATATTCGAATCTGAACATATCATTAGGTTCCGGAGGATGTTATAAATCTTGGGTAAATGTCTGATTTCAAATCAGAGAGCTCGAAATTCAGGGAGCTGTTGGCAGAGACGATGGGAGATGTCGACAATTGTGCTGCTGATGATCGATGGAAGGCAGTGTTGATTACTAGATAATCATGATGCGGTAATGGAGTTATAAGCTCGATGTTTGCTGTAATCAGTGGAGCTCGAGAAGAATCTGTAGCTGTTGCTGCCATTATCGGCAGTCGTGATTCATGGCAGTGACGAGGATAATGAAGCTGGTGATTGATATCGATGATGAAACGAGGAATGACAGGGATGGTCGAGATAATGGCTGCTGCTACTGATTGAACGAAGAAGAGAAGATGAAGATGGCAGACGATAATGGAGCTTCGGATATCAGGGAAGGAGGAGCTCGAGTTAGCTGCTGATGCTCGATGGAGAATGGCAATGGGGATTTGCTGACGGAAGAACAGAGTTGAAGAAATGGACAGAGAAGAGATGGACATGAAAGTGATGATGATCGAGAAGGTCTTGATGCTGTGACGAACACGAAATATTTTTGCTTGCTGCCAGCACCGGAAGTCGATGATGGAAGTCCAAGAGCCGTACGACAGAGAAAAGGGAATTGGTGAGCACGTGTGGTGGGCCATGATTGCAGAGTTTCTGCCCAAGCTCTGACGCGTAGAGAGGAGGGTGGAGATATGGTGTATTGCGGAGCATAGAAACTGAATAGATCGACGGTGCAGATGAAGATACAAAGAGTCCTCATAGGATCGAACGAATCCGAAGCCGTGTGCACTCTACTAGAATATACCGCACTGCACCTAATTATCAGTGGGATAAACCCCACCGACTTTGCATGTTTATCTAGCACGCATATTTTGGATCTCCTAGGGTATTGGAAGCCTATAAATAGCTACCTAAACCAAAAGAAAAAGATATCTACTACTTCTTTTATTATTCCTTTTATAGCTAGAACACAACTTGGGAGAGAGAGAAACAGAAAACAAGAGAGAAAAGAAAGGTTCTTAATTTATATTTTAGGGTTTACCCCTTTAGGGGGAAACCAATCTATTTTCTTCTTCTTCTATATATATTTTTATGGGTTTTAGTAAATCCATGTGTAGCTGAATTTCTACTAATTAAGGTATGATTTCAAAGTCCTGGTTTATGAAAATTTAATTCTTTTTACAAGTTTATTTTAAGTTGATTTTTCTTGTCGATTGTCTCTATTATTTTTAGTGCCTAAGATTACTACTGGGTTGTTCAACTGGCCATTTGAATTAACTTGGTAGTAATTCTTCTACTAGTATTGGGATTGGTGATACATGTAATAGTCACTCAATTCCATACACAAGTAGTACATCGCAAAAGCCGACGTAGGATTCTCAAGCAATTGTGTATAGAGATGACACTAGTAAGCGCACCGAGCTTATGCGTCCGATGCTAGGATCAACCTAATTCACAAAACGTAATGCATCCGGTGGGTTACATCTTGAGAGCTTATTCATGGTGGCTCGGATGGATAGAATCTCGGTAGTCGAGCGCTTAGTATCCAAAGTGGCAACAGAATTCCTGGGATAGCGTAGCTTATTGCTATTCTACGGTTGGTGATAATGGAAATTCTACAAGAAATAAACAAGTACTTTTATTAAGTTTCTTTCCAAAGGACGGCGAATGATTCCTTAATCATCTTTCTTTTATTTGTTATTCTTTTTTATTTCACTTTAAACCAACCCCCTTGTCTTTTACTTTATTTTGCTGATCAAATAACCTATCAATTACACAGCTCTCTGTGGGAACGATCTCTTACTACCGCTATATTACCAGTTAATTAGTGGGAAATATCTTGAATAATTTGTTGTGTAAACGACGCGCATCACCCACCTTAACTCTACGTTGGATGACTCAATTACATTTAGGAAAATGTAAAGTTTAAGTGTGGGGGAGTGGTTAACCATATAGATTTGTGGTAGATATTCACTTTCATTAGGAATTGCAAAAAAAAAAAAAAAAAAAAAAAAAACCAGTTGTTGAGCGGGTCTTAAAAATTTTCTATTGCATAACATAACCAGTTGTTGAGCGGGTCTTTATGATTATCTGTCTTGCTATTTAGCAGACTTCTCTACATTGTTGTTTAGTGGTTCTGTTTAGTTGTTTAACAAATATTTCTATACCACTGTTTAGTGGTTCCGTCTAGCTGTTTAGCAGACTTTTCTATACCACTGTTTAGTGGTTTCGTCTTGCTGTTTAGCAGACGTCTCTCCATATCCAGCTGTGTAGCGGATATAATTTTTCTTGTTTTGCTCGGGACTAGCAAAATGTAAGTGTGGGGCTATTTGATAAGAACGTAAGTGCAACATTTTTACTCCCATATTTATACTAGCTAGGTCCCATTAGTTAACTAATAATATTGTTTTAAGACAATTGTAGGAATTACAAGTGAAATCCGTTCTTTTTTTGCTAAAAGACACACCCATTTATTAAACAATCAAAGAGTTACAGATTTCCTTAAGGTTCACCTTCCTAATTAGGTGGTTTAAAAAGGAAGGATAAGAGACCCAAAGATCCTTAAGACCAAGTTTTCTAGCCCGACGTACAAGCCGGTCTGCTAATTGATTGTTCACACGCTTTACATACATTAACTTAAACGACAAAGAACTAGAAATTAAACTCCGACAATGCTCCACAAGGTCACTACTTCTCCAAGCAACAGTTGTGTTGGCACCATTATTGAACTGCACAAGCTGAAAACAGTCACTGACAAAGACGACTTTGGTAAGATGCATCTCCTCTGCCCAGGAGATAGCCAAAATGAGTGCAGCTGCTTCAGCACCAGCTGCATCTGACATCAAACCATAGTCCGAACGACATCTTCTTATATTTCCTGCAATATCACACCAAATAATACCCAAACCCATATTAAAATCTTTAAAAGATCCATCAATAAACATAAAATGATCCACATCAAGGCTAGGGATCTTGAGAACCACAGTAGGTGAACCAAGAACAGGAGACTTTGGAGACATGTAAGTATTAATCATTCTCCTTATGTCCAAAATAATCCTATTGAGATCTAAAGAAGTTTTCTTGAATATTACTTCACATCCGAATTTCCACACACCAAAGTACAATGCCACCGATTTAGGCCAAGAAACATTAAACGGGAAACCCTAAAGCATCATCATGCCAAAACAAAGTAGTCATCAATCCAGTCTAGATTGGAACCGATCAAGTGCTTTAATAGAGACCAAACCAAATATGTTTAACCACTTCACAATCAATAAAAAGATGCATAACAAGTTTCCTCAAATCTCGACAAAGAGGGCGAGATCATCTACTTCAGTGTTATAAGACCTAAGCATGGAGTTAATCGGAAGCATACACGCAAAAATTTTCCACAAGAAAAACTTTATTTTAGGTAAACAATCTATATCCCACACTTTTCTCCGTAAAGCGAGAATCACTGAGACGAACAGTCATTCACATAAACTCTGTAGGCAGATTTAATGGTAAACTTTCCATTACTAGTGTGCGCCCACATTAAAGAGTCATTCTGAAGAAGGTTTAGTCTGATTGACTTAATCCTAGTAACATCCTCATCTGAGAATAAAGTCGTCAGCAAACTATCATTCCAATTACCATTTTGAATATCAATAAGCTCATTAACAAACATAAATTCACTATGAGATGGTTGCCTGGGCACTGGAGGATGCAAGTATCCAGGAATCCAGTTAGAAGACCAAATACGAGAAGAAACTCCATCATTAATTTTAATGACTGAATTGTCTTTAATAAATTGAACACCATTAACAATACCCTTCCAAATCCAAGAAGAGGAATCAGCCGCTTTGTCAATCTCTAACAAGTTCGATTAGGAAAATATTTATCTTTCAAAAAACGAGAAATTAAGAAATTAGGATTTTTGATAATCCTCCAACCAAGCTTACTGATAAAGACTCGATTCATAGCATAAGAGTTTCGAATACCTAAACCACCATTTAATTTGGACCTACCTATATCCCCCCAGGAACGAAAGTAAGCAGCCCTTTTTGGATTCTTTTTAGACCACCAGAAAGTTCGCTGAATGGAATCAATTTTAGATGTAATGGTCTTCGGTAGAGGGAAACAAGCCATATGATAGACTGCTAAACTAGACAACACATGCTTAGTAACAACCGTTCTCCCAGCCACATTGAGATTAGTTTGTTTTGTGTTACTTAATCTAGAGTACAGGTTGTCGATAAGAAAGTTAAAAGCTCTAGTTTTATGCTTTCCTACAAAAAGGGGAGTTCCTAAGTACCTTTCAGAGTTGCTAAGGAATTTCATCTTAAGGGTTTTGGCCAAGATTTTAATATGCTTATGATGCATTTTCCTACTAGTTATAAATCCATACTTCTCAAAATTAATTGCCTGACCTGAAGCCTGAGCAAAGGTATCAATAATCTTGAGGAGGTTCTTCGCATAAGAGACAGACGCCTTGCAAAATAGCATACAAATCGTCAAAAAAAAAAAGATGAGAGATAGAAGGGCTGTCCTTTTTAAATCAAGCCCCCAGATCAACTTTTCTTCCTCTCGCCTTCACTAACAATTGAGACAAAACTTCCATACAAAGTATAAAAATATAAGGTGAAAGACAGTCTCCTTGTCTTATGCCTCGAGAAGGATAAATGGGATCACTAGGAGAACCATTTACCAAAACAGAATAAGAAACAGTACTAATACATTGAGATATCATCTGACACCAATCATCTGAGAACCCCAATTTTTTAAAAAAACAACTAAATGAATGACCACTCCAACCTATCAAAAGCTTTAGAAAGGTCAAGCTTAATAGCTAAGTAATCATTCTTGGAGCTTTTCTTTTCCTTTTAAAGAATGCAGAATTTCATGTGTAATAACGATATTATCATGAATTTGACGGTTGGCAACAAAGGTCAATTGGAAAGGCGAAATCAAACTATCCATAAGGGGTTTTAAACGATTCGTTAAGATTTTAGAGATAATTTTATAAATCAGATTGGATAAGCTAATAGGCCTCAAGTCATGGGGAGAAGAAGCATTTTAATCTTGGGAATTAAAGCAATGTAAGAGAAATTAATCTTTTTAAGAGAAATTTGTTATCGAAGAAGTTTTGGACATGCGAAACAACCTCGGTTTGCACAATATCCCGCTTATCTTGAAAGAAACTCGCCTGGAAACCATCGGAGCCCTGAGAGCTCCAAGAAGCCGGACTATTAACCGTATCTCACATCTCTCGATAGGTAGGTATGGCAGTCAAAAGAAGAATTAACTTCATCATTGATAATGGGTGTAACATATTTTAGAGTATCCTCAATAACATTAATACCGGGACTAGCGCAAGTGAAGATTTTTTAAAATGCATAGAGAGAAGATGTGTCACTTGATCTTTGTCTTCTAACCAGTTTACCTTGATCATCTCTAAGAGTGTGTATTGTGTTATACATATTCCTAAGCTTCACCGAATTGTGAAAGAAATGTGTATTCCTATCGCATCGATTGAAGTAGTTTATCCTAGACTTTTGTTTGTAGAAGCAAGTGCTCAATTTCATACCAAAGAATCCAAATGTTTAGAATAATTTAAAATATACTCGACCAACTGAGAGGAATAAGGAAGCGCTTGAAGTCTTTCTAGCTCGGGAATTGAGTTTACCTATAGTAGTTTTGATATGCCCAAAAGAATTAATATTCCATTTACACAGTCAAATTTCACATGCTTGAGTTTATTCACAACAACAAACGTGGGAGAACCAACAACCCTTTTAGACCAAGACGCATTCAAAACTTCTTTAAATTAAGGTTAAGTTGCCAACATTTAAAGAATTTATATGGAATATTTAAGTTTTTAACCCAATGGAAACATTGAACCCGACAGGAGAATGATCGAAAAAACTCTTCCTAAGTTAGTGGCACGAGTTTGAGGAAGAACGTAACCCATTTATCATTCATGAAAGCCCTATCTAGTTTTTCAAATATTAACTCATTGGGATTCTTAAATCTTCTATTGCACCAAGTATATGGATTACCAAACGAAACAACTTCATGCATATTCATATCTACTAGCTTATCTTTGACGAATTTAGAGGAAAAGAAGTAGCTGAATTACCACCTTATTTATCAGAATCATGAAGAATAAAATTAAAGTCACCTAACAAAAGCCAAGGATTACCATTATTATCATTCATGTCACTAAGAAAATTCCATTGATTCCTTTGTGACAAGAAAATTCCGTTCACCTGGAGAATAAATGACTAAAACGAGGAGCTAATTGGCCTTTGTGACAAGATAACCAATGTTGCTGCCAGTGGATCCACATGGCTACATTTTTTCATGGCCAGAGTCAGGCCCATCTGGGGTTAAAGACGAGTGACGTGGCCGCACCACCACCACATCTCGTTTCGCATCAAACCAAGAAAAAGGGAATTTCATTTCTTTGAGAAGGTGGTGATCATTTTTAATCAACAGAGAAAGGGGATCTGAGAGCTTAATTTCTTCTTCAAGCTGCTGCCAACGATATGGAGACTTCAAGGACTGAAATTGGTGTTCGCTTTGTCGAAGTTCATGAACTGAATTTCTCGCAACAGCAGCTATTGAGTTTGGGGTACAAACGGAGATGGAGTCTTCATGGATCGATACAAATCAATTGTGTATTGCTGAGTTTTACATTACAATAGTCAGATTCGAATCAAGAGGTGGAGTTTGAAGGCAAAAATCAAGTGCAGAATGGGTTCGCAAGGCAACAAATTCGAATTAGGTTAAATGGTTTTGTGTGGTTGTTGTAGACAGTTTAGGCATGAATGAAGATGAAATTTGAGCTAGTGATATATAAGGTGATTATTGGAGTCGCAAAATAGCTGAGCTTGGGGTTTCTGTGTGCTGTCTAAATGGGAGATTTATCTCAATAAATAAGAAGCAGAAGAGAGTTCCGAGATGGAGATGGGTGCTGTGAGAAGAGATGCACAATTGTTGTGGCCGATTTTGATCTGAAATTTTATGTTGAATGCGAAGAACAATTGCGTCTAGTGATTACATTGAATGATTATGAGAAGACGGTGGCTTCCTGGAGAGAAATTAGTGACGACAACGGATCTGGGGGTTCATTCAATGAGCACCATTGATGGATGATTTAATAGAAGGCAGTGGTGTTGTTTCTGTTACCTCGAATGGGTTTGTTTCATTGGTTGGATTCGAACTGAAGTGCAAACTGGTGCCGGTGAATTGTATAGCTGAATGGAAGATGGTTGATATGGTGATTATTTCGTAATATCTACAATGGGGATATCGATTATTCTAATGGCTGAATACTTTTGAGGCAGTAGAAATGGTGATTACTGTGGGTTCTTAGATTGAACTGAAATTAGCCGAGGTAATGAATGGAAGCGAGTTCTCAAGCTGGTGTTGGTCGAGATATAGGAAGCTGGTGAATCAAATAGAAGGTTTAGAGTTCAATTAGAAGCTGATACACGGATTCAAATTGGGGTTGTTTTGCTGGTGGAGATTGAACTGAGGCTGCTGCACAGTTGCATTGGGTTTGGCCGAGATGGAGAGGAAAGTAAAGCTGGTGCTACAGACGTGGGTCTAATGCTTGAGAAAATGTCACAAAGGAATCAAACAGGTGACGGTGGTTCCTAGATGGACAGAATTTGGGGTTGTCGGACCTTGGGAAGAGTTTTGGATTTAGAAACTGGTGTTGGTGATCGGTATGGGCCTTGGGAAGTTATCTGCTAGGCGTCAGTTGGACTCTACAACAATGGTATATAATTGGATCGAGACAGATACAGGAGGGACGCCGTTTACAGGGAAGAAAACTATGGTTTGTTGTTTTACTTTTCTTCTTGCTATGTTTTGCTAGTTTTCCATGTTAGGGTGACAGATGAACTTGTAGATGTTAGTTTAATTTGTGTTCTTAAACAAAGTCAGTTTTTAGTGCTTAATGAATGTTTGAGTGTCTCAATTGATGGTTTTGATTTATAACCCTTTCATGTTTTATGCCAAGTATACTTCATAGTTCGGCACTAAACCATTCCATTCTAGACCTGATTAATTATTGTCTATGCTAATTCTTTGACTATCTATGCCATGTATAGTTAGTGCCACAAATATCTACTTTTAGGTCGAGACCAAACATATCTTTTGAAAACTATAATTGAGCTTCTCATCGATAAATCTTCTGTATAGGATGCTGTGTGTTGCTGCCCTATATGAGTAATATGAGACTTTGAAATAGAATACAAATAGATTCAACTCTATAATGGAATTCCTGAATCCCTAACATGTTCGTCACCTCTGATAATTCTTTTTGTCCACAGTAATCTTATTCTTTAGCTTAGATCATCTACATATTTATTTTCTTTGACTAGTAAATTTCTAATATTGATTAGTAGTAGTTTTCACACTCCTTGAGGGAATGAACCGTGCCTGCTATTGTGTGCTATTTTTGACACCATGCACTTGCAGTAAAACAAAGTTGGTCTACCGACCCATCACCAACCAATCAAGTTTGTGCACGAAGCAAATTACAAAGATATGAAACCGATAAGAAAAATCTTCTTGTCTTCTAATCTTCAATAGTCTTCTGTGCATGCACAATAACAAACTTGATTCCAGTTTATGGCCGATCATACACAGACCAGAGTATGTTAACAATGGATACAAGTCAACGTCAAATCTAGAATTAGATCTGAACTACCGCTAATCTCTTGTTCTAGTTTGAGTGACCTTATGTCAGAAGAGAAGGCTCTCAAGAATAATCAAACTAGGTGCAATCAATAGTTAACAACCGTTATTCAATCAAATCAATAATCAAAAACTAAAATAACAATGCAAATAAAATTTCACACCAACGGTAATAGTAGATGCTTATCGATCCCAAAGAAGTCTTTAAACTAACAGACATAAGAGATTTCGCCTAATTAGGTTACTCTCCTCTCTAAGATAGTATTACATGTAATATTATTAGTCGGGTAACAATGACTACGAAACAAAGTTCCTGCCTCAGAATAAGTTTGTAAGAAGAACAAACTTCACTATTTATAGACCAAGGTAGTTTGGACACCAATGAATTTCCATAACCGAAAATATTCTTAAGATATGCAATAAAGCACCTAAATTCGGTTTTGTTTAATTCTAACCAATATCCAACTGGACAACTCAATATTAGCTAGCACTTAATTAATATATCTTTCCAGATATATGTTTTGGTTGCTGGTAAAAAAAAAACATATTCATTCGAAAATCATAAAATATTCTAAACCATTTCGGTTTGGGATCTCAACTTGAGTTCTAGGAATATCTTTGAACAATTAATAAATAAGATTTCAACACATGTTCAAATTACTCATTATATCGACATCTTGAATTTTCCTGTTTTGCAAACCAAATTTCCAAATCACACAAACCCTAAAGTGTATGTGACTTGATGAAATCGGTTTTGCCTATTAGGACCGGTTCTACCTTGACTCCCAACATAGATTAGGATCGGTTCTACCTTGACTCCCAATATAGGTAGGGTCGGTTCTACCTTGACTCTCAACATAAGTTAGGATCAGTTTTAGCTTGATTCCCTATATAGGTTAGGATCGGTCCAACCTTAAGATCTTCAATGAAAACATGACATTTAATCCTCTTGAATTCTTTCAACTACGAAACAAGTTCGTAATTCTACTTCCTTAAACTCATGTAATTAAACATAGTTTTCTAGGCATGAAATCAAACCCATGTTTACTACACAATCTAGTAACAGTTACAAAGATTATGCTGCAAAAGATAAATCAAAAGATAAGCGTTATACTTCGTAATTCAATATGCCAATATAAAACATTCACAACTATTGATATATTGTTCCTTGACACTTTGATCATAATAAAATGATCAATCCTATAATACTATTGATATATCAAAATAGAGTACTTCGATAATATATTTTTCTACCTAGCTAGGACCAAATTTTAGTTACAAACACAGTCATTATACACGGCTCACGTACCCGGAACACGGTGTAGAGCCTTGCGAGGTTCAAGAGACGTAAGGAGCGCGACTGTAACTGAATCGCTTGGAGAGTGGATTCGGTCCCAACTATGTTCTAGTCCAAAGTATGATAGTAGGCTAGTATCTGTAGTGACTTAATACAGTTTGGTGTTCAAATCTGGACGAGGTCTCGGGGTTTTTCTGTTACCGCGGTTTTCTCGTTAACAAAACTTCTGGTGTCTTGTGTTTTTCCCTTTTCGCATTATATTTATTATCTTTATAATTGGATTTACACAAGTAGTACATATTAAATTTTAATAGATACGTTCGTATAATTGTAATCGATTACGAGACGTGTTTCTAGAATTCGTATTTTGAAAGATAGATAACAAGTTTATCACTTAGCAGAATTCCGATTGAATGTTTTGGATACGACTAGATTGATATTGGATATTGATTTTTGGAATTGTCCAAGTACTCTTCTTAATAATCAGTTTCACGGACTCCATTGTTTGTACTTTCTGATTGAAAAGAGATAAATATATAAACTCTATAAGATCCACAAAAATATTAGCTTCAAATTGTGCTCATTTTTAGTAGAAATCGTGAGTTTTTTTTTTGGTAAGTCCAAAATGAATTAATGAATAGCAAAATTACAATACATAATTGAAAGAGGAACGTATCATCAGAATATTAGCTTCAAATCATCATCTTTTAAACTCTAAAGAAAAATTGGAAAATCTTATAAGATAATGTCTATATAAGATTGTCCATGGGTCCTCCCTTATAATTAAATCTCAAAGTGATTGATTTTATATTATGAATTACCTCACATTTTCTAAATGACGAAATTGACGATTCATTTCCGATTCATGATTTTACAATACATAATCGAAAACTAGGGTTATTTTATGATTTCACTTTCTAAAAACCTTGCTCACTGATTTTCTCAGGTAGCCTATTAACCTTATCTTTTGTTATTTATCGTTTTTTTTTCTCTATAAAAAATGTTTTTATTAGAAAATTGAATTATGGATAATTGTTTGTTGGAACAATTGTCGAATTATGCCTGCACAACAAATAAAATCAAACACGAAACAAACAACGTTATGGTTGAGTCGCGGACTAGCTCGCTATCTTTAAGACGTTTCGCGGCTCTGCCCAAAATTGTGCAAGTAGTTCTTCAATGGCGCGTCGTCCCCTAGATAAAACAACCGAGATCAATCTCTTACACAATCGCTCTTGCACGGTGACAGGATGTGAAACTTCTACACTTCATTCTTGCTCAGAAACTCATTTAGAAAAATAACAGATGTTCACACACTTATTTTTCTTTCTCTAAAAATCTTTTCTTTTGTAAACTCAAGTCATAAAAGAAAAACTCTCTCACAACAAAAAAGATTTCAACAACTCTCCAAGTTCTTTTTAACACCAAAACATAAAAGAAAAACTCTCTCATTTTTTTTTTCCAACCAAAATTCTGATTTATAGTCAAGAGTTTCAAAACAATTAAATGTTCATGAAAATGTTATTATGGTTGAGTTAACATCATTAAAAACCACTGTTTGTACCAAAAATTAATTTTAGGCACAAAACACAATTGTTTTGATGATGATGAAGAAGTAAGACAACCATAAAAAATAAATAATGAAGACAAGAATTTTACGTGGTTCGGCAAGTAATGCCTACGTCCACGGATGAATCCCCTTGGGGAGTGAAGCTTTATTGATATATGTATTACAATGGATTTTCTCTTTAATAGAAAAGCTTATCGAAGATGAAATTTGGTGAAGATGAGTAGAAAATTCTTCCTCCTCCAGTTGAGATTTTCCTCTGCCCTTCTGCCCCCCTTTTCATTTGAGATTTAGCCTGTATTTATAGGCAGCCAGTAGATCTAACTTTAGGGGTTAATAGTTATCCTAATAACTTCTCTTCCCTGTATAAATCCAAGAAAACAACCAGATTCATGATAAAGTTTGTTATTCCTCTAATATTTATCATAATCCTTATTTATCTTAAATAATAATCATAACCACTTAAGATAATTATCCTCTTTCTGTTAGGATTTTGTAATTATCTTAAACAATTATTATCTTGAATAATAATTCTAACCACCTAAGATAATTATCCTCTTCTCAAGTAGGGATTTATCCGCTTCCATATTAAGCAAAAATGGGTTTCCATAATAAACCAAACGGGCTTCAACAATAAGCCAACGGGGCTTCCAAAATAAGCCAGTTATGTTTCCATAATAAACAAAATGGCTTCAATAATAAGCCATCTGAGCTTCTTTAATAAGCCTTGGATTCTTTAATAAACCGACTGGGCTTCCAAAATAAGCCAACCGGCTTCTATAATAAGCCATGTGGGTTTCTTTAATAAACCGACGGGTTTTCATAATAAACCAAATAGGTTTCTCCAATAAATCATGTTTCACCGGTATCGACTAGCTTGTGCGGTACGCACGTGTACCATTTTAATGGGGTACAAACATCGCCCCCTCTTAATTCTCAACTTGTTGATGGATTAAGAAAAATACAATACTAGCTTTCTACCACAAGGTAAGACCTGGGCTGTCTTGCTTCAATTAATGTTCACGTACCAAAATATTCCACATTCCACATTTGACATTTCGAATGAATCCTTGAACAATTGCAACTCCAAAGTCTTTTTGTACATGGCACTTTTAGTTTGCTGACGATCGTCGCATAGCGAGGTAGGATGCTCACAATGACGGAAATATTAACTTCCCCATAGTCAAATACGTGATTACAGCTCACGGTAGCACTTTCGGGATTTACGTTTCCTTTGAATTCAACAAGAACCGCCATATCACGTCATAATTTGACTCCCTCAATTTGATCCTTGTAATTTGAGACTTTAATTCCCAATGAAACCCCAATTATAGGAGTTTGTTTCTTGCACGGAGATCTTGAGCTTGTCTAATGTAAGTGGGCATACCATTCTCCTTCCTTTATTATACTAATGGAACTTGAGTGACATAGAGTAAATTTAATTCTTATCTTTTTTCGCAGATGTTCTCTTTGTTAGAATTTTCATTTCTTAGCTCGCATTTCTTGTAGGATATTGCCAGAACTATTTGATTTTGCGTGAAAACTCATCCTTGGTTGTTCTTACTCGAATGCAGGTTGCCTCCGTTTCTTTCTAGGCAAATTGATTGCCCATATGCTACGTTACTGGCCTAGAAGTTGCCGACTCAATGCTCGTGTGTGTTCTGCGAATAATAAATGTACCGCGACAATCTCTCGTATACAAGTGTTGACTGTCCTAGCTTTTCGTCATACATTTCCTTTCTTTCATTCCACCTCGCTGCTTTTCTCCTTTTGTTTCATCTTTTATTGAAACACTTTCTTCTTCTTCTTGTTCTCCTTCCCTTTATTAGAAAGAGATTGTATCTATTTCCTTAACAATCGAATACTTCGTCTTTGTCTTTCTCTTTTATAGAAAGACATCACACACATTTCTTTTAATAAATACATGCAATCTTTAATATTTTCCTTTCGCTCCTTTCGCTTCATTTTTAGCTTCACCTTTAATCAAACACTTCTTCTTCTCTTTCCCTTTATTAGAAAGACATTACAACTATTTCCTTAACAATCAAATACTTCGTCTTTGTCTTCCTCTTTTATAGAAATACATTGCACGTATTTCTTTAATAAATACATGCAAAAAGTGTTCTCAATTGTGACTATGAACATGATTTATAATGTAATCGGGGAAGACTTACCTCCCCAAAGTTCGTCCTTCTACCTTAGTCGCCCGATTACTTCCAAGATATTGAAAATGATGTGTCCTATTGTTTGTCTTCCTTAACCATGTTGGTTTTGATTGCATCCTAGGCGTCACTTTAGCCGCCCCCCAATATTTGTAGAGATACTCCCAAATCGCAAAGACGCCCCCAAGGTGAGGTGGGAAATGGATCTACTATATCCAATCCTCACTTGCTAGATGGGTATAAGCTTCGATCGTGTGTCTTCTCCGTTTCCCTCTATGTTCCCGGGTCCATCATGATTTTTCTTTTGGAATCGCCCTCAAAATGTTGTCTTGGTGCGGCGTGTCATTGGGTTCCAGACCCTTTCGTTGCAGGTGACCACTTTGCTTTCTTTTCTTGCTCAGCTCTCCCATACCAATAAGACTCTCACCTGTTTATTTTCGACTGCGTCTCGCAGAGTGTACAAGTGTATACAGATCCAATGATGTATACAAAAGTATACAGGTCTGGCATTGTTGGACCTGTCGCCTGGGCTATTGTCTAGTATGCTTTCGAATATGGTAGTAAAGAATTGCACGGAAACAGAAGCTCGGTCTTGTCTCATGTATACAGATTGGCTTGGGACCGCCAACAAACTAATAAGGTGCTAGTTACTTCCTTAATGACTCCTTGTTGGTGTTCATGGCGAGTTGTGTGTTAAACTGTTTTTATTTGAAATTTGGAATGCGAGCTTTGTTTGCGTTCTTATTCTCTCCTTGCCCTATGCTGATTTCGCAGGGTTCCTAACTTTGGGCGATCCCAACATGTGGCTGACAACAAGTCTCCTTCTAGGGTTGTAGTAATGGTGACTAGTTCGAGGAACAACTTCCACCAAGATACTAGGAAGTACGCTTTGATTCCTTCATGTCTTCCTGTTGGCGCTTGTGCTTTGGTTGTTAACTTGCATTAATCCCCATCATGCGGCTAAGAGTCTTGGTATACTTGTAGTTCGCCATTTTCGAATGTAAAACAACAAATTGCCCCTCGTAGCGTATATCCGTCCATATCTACACCGTACTATGACGTGCATCCGTGATGGAAGAACTTTAAGTCATTGAGGAGTGAACTTCACATGCCATAACCACTACGGATTGAGTATGTGATTGGAGTTGCGTACTTGAAGTTAGCCTCTATTCGTTTGTAGCAAGTATGCCTCAATCTCGTTGGTAGATTTTGTGGAATGTAGCCTCCTTCAATGCTTTCATGTGGACTGGCATCCCCTTGTTATTTTGCCCTTCAGTAGTGGTCTTCGGACAATTGTACGCACTTGCTTTGTCATATGAAAATTGGCTACTGCATTTGGAGTCAGAATTCGGGAATTCAAAGCTCTGCTCCTCTGGAGCTTCATGAGTAGTACTGTGATTTGAGCTTTTCCCGTTGTTGGTGATGCGCACATATGGAAATCACAATGTAATTATTATTGGACGGTGATCCACCAACTTCTTTTTGTTATCTGGATTTTGTATTTAATATCTAGCTCATTTCATTCTTCACGACAAAATTGCAAAATTGATGCAAGCAACAGCAGGTCCGAGGTGCTTCGGAAAGATATGGATTGGTTGTTTCTAACGAGGAGACTGGCCCAAGTTTATTAGCCTTGATCGGAGTGAGTGATTTTCATCCCAGCAAGTTCACACTATTGATATTAATCCCAGTGTATACGTGTGATAAGGAGATAGGAGCAAATGGGGCATGGATTGTATTTGATTCACAACTAGCCACCAAAAGCGTGACTTCATTGCAAGAACAAGTTTACCATCCCCTCGAAAGAAACCACCATGGAGTGGTACTGTCTCAAAACTTGACTTGTCTCGTATAAAGTGGTAGCAATGACGATGACCACCACAAACCGATCGTATGTACTCTCTTTCCATTAGTACCGGAGCTTTGCCATTGATATAGTTCTTTGCACCCCAATTGCAAGCTAGTGCTAGTTGATTGACTGTTGGCTTCCAATTGTATAAGATTGATGCTTCTCTTAACATTGGTGTAACATGTAGGTTCCTCCTTTTGATGAGTCTCGTGAAGTCTTGTATTTCAACATTGGGTTATCGTCGTCTATCATTTGGATGTTTGCTAACTGGTTGCTCCGGTTCCTCAAATTGCTACTTTTCCTTGGTTTCATGACTAATCTATGATATCAGTTCTCACACATGAAACAAGAGACGAAACATATCTATGTTCCCGGGAGATGGTGGATGCTTTGGTGGAACTCAGACAGTCTTTCCTTAACTATGCTTTGCGCTCGCGGAGAGATGCTCAGTTTGTACTCGGTGAAAGATTAGGCACAAAATTAAGTCAAACAAACAAATGGCTTAATATAACCACCAAACGGTTTAACAAAGTGCAGCGTATAGCGTTCATAAAGTAATAAAGCAAAAGACTCAACATCATTATATCTTCGTTCACATAAATTTGGATTAACATTCATGTAAATTAAGTGTCAAAAGGCAAAAGGAAAATAGATGCAAAACCGAGAGTAGAGATGGCTCGGCAAGAGTGAGTGGGGATTTCGTCTATATTTATTTGACAAGACTAGTATGACTTTTCGGTGTCGTTCTTCTACGGTTTTCGACTTTTTTTTTTTTTTTCTTTGCTGATTTTTGCACCGATCTCGTGCACGATTTGTTCCGCACCTTTCTCAATAGCAAAACACGATTGTTTCATACGAATCCCCTTAGTCGGCGACAATGTTTGTACCAAAAATTAATTTTAGGCACAAAACACAATTGTTTTGATGATGATGAAGAAGTAAGACAACCATAAAAAATAAATAATGAAGACAAGAATTTTACGTGGTTCGGCAAGTAATGCCTACGTCCACGGATGAATCCCCTTGGGGAGTGAAGCTTTATTGATATATGTATTACAATGGATTTTCTCTTTAATAGAAAAGCTTATCGAAGATGAAATTTGGTGAAGATGAGTAGAAAATTCTTCCTCCTCCAGTTGAGATTTTCCTCTGCCCTTCTGCCCCCCTTTTCATTTGAGATTTAGCTTTGTATTTATAGGCAGACAGAGATCTAACTTTAGGGGTTAATAGTTATCCTAATAACTTCTCTTCCCCCGTATAAATCCAAGAAAACAACCAGATTCATGATAAAGTTTGTTATTCCTCTAATATTTATCATAATCCTTATTTATCTTAAATAATAATCATAACCACTTAAGATAATTATCCTCTTTCATTAGGATTTTGTAATTATCTTAAACAATTATTATCTTGAATAATAATTCTAACCACCTAAGATAATTATCCTCTTTCTGTTAGGATTTATCTGGGCTTCCATATTAAGCAAAAATGGGTTTCCATAATAAACCAAACGGGCTTCAACAATAAGCCAACGGGGCTTCCAAAATAAGCCAGTTATGTTTCCATAATAAACAAAATGGCTTCAATAATAAGCCATCTGAGCTTCTTTAATAAGCCTTGGATTCTTTAATAAACCGACTGGGCTTCCAAAATAAGCCAACTGGGCTTCTATAATAAGCCATGTGGGTTTCTTTAATAAACCGACGGGTTTTCATAATAAACCAAATAGGTTTCTCCAATAAATCATGTTTCACCGGTATCGACTAGCTTGTGCGGTACGCACGTGTACCATTTTAATGGGGTACAAACAACCACAAAATAAAACTCTCAAAGTTATAATGGTGTAGTTAACACCGTTAAAACTAAAAATATGAAACGGTCAAATTAATTATAGCAAAAATTAATTTATTTCAATAAAGGCTATAAAAAACATATTGATTGGGAATAAATTTATGTTTTGAAAATATATTCCCAACAATCCCCCACTTATATTTTTAAAACATTAAGCAAGAACGTACAGAGTTGTGCATAAGCAAAGGTGTATCGCGACTTGAACCTTAACGTAGTGTTAATAGGCTCTCTTTAAATCTGACCATAGAGTGAACATAAGTCTTGAACTCTAGGAGATAAAAAGATTACTCAACACACACGACTATACTAGTGTAAAGTCTAAAGACAACACATTACGGCTCTGCGCTTGTATCCCAGTTTAATGAATGATCTAGAGAACTGCCCATATTTTCATAAAAAGCGGCCACACTTTCATATTCATATAGGTGAGTCTATCAAGAGTACTCCTGAATGTACCCCACTCTAAATAGAGATATAAACATCATTAAGAGTTTAAAATTTTAAAATTAAAAATTAAACTCAACCTTTACTCGTTTCCGGATGTCATGTCGTGGGATGAATTCTTCAAAAGCATGATTCTCGCATCTCCATATCACCTATGACTTCGTCTAGTCCCTTTGAACCTATTTCTAGGTTGGGTATCCATCATAGATGACTCAATCTCAATGGGCATTAACCTCATCCATAAAATGTATTCACATCTTCTTATCAATCCTTTCGTCAAAGGACTAATGGAAACTCGTTTCAGACACTATATAATCCATGTTCTCATAAAATCAACTCTTATAGTTGTCGTTACATTCTCAATTCATGCAATAGCCGTGGTACTATCACATTGGATTAATATGTCTATTCCTCTATCTATTAGAGGATCGAATCGCTCCATCCCTTAAAGGATTCAACTGAAAGGATGTCCAATCAGCTTCGCAATATCATTAAAGGATTGCGGTAACCATTTAGATAGTGTATTTCTAGGTGTATGATGTGTTTGAAACAACTCATAACCTTCTCAATATTTTACCAATTTTCCATACTAGGATTGGAAAATATGAATATAAAACCCCCACTATGGAAGCAATATATTACACCCCCACTACAAAAAATACTTATATATATAGTCAATCACGTAGCAAAGAAGCATACTGAGCTACCATACTCATGTCTAGTGCAATCACACACAATCTCAAAAGCATTAGCACTAAACCAAATGAGTGAAAACTTGTTTACAATCGACTATATATATATTTCCGTCTCTTTTAAAATTCTATTTTCATTGAAATGAAAATGATCCAAAGAAATAAAAAATTCATTTCAAAAATATACACCATCTTCACTCAAGTCTTTCATGTCAAATAGCAAACTAAGCATGTTCTCAATTTCATTTTCATCCAATAAGTTAGAATAAAAATTCAAAAAATCACTTATGCATACAAAACAAAGAGTATTGTGCATTTCACTTTCATCAATTCTAAAATCATTCGAATGAATCAAGTAAACAATTTATATTTTATAAATTGTTTTAAAGTTTTTTTCCAGAATATAAAGGATAACTTATCTAACTTATATGATTTCTTTTATTGTAGAAACTACACAGTTTTCCATGCTTGGTTTACATAGATTCTCATCCTTAACTTACACAAAAGTATATATTCCTACTTATGACTATAACAAATCATATATTGTAGAAACAACATCAACAAAACAAGCATGTAAGTTATTTAGCGACATGAATGTAAGAGTCAACAATTTTCTGTTTGCTTCTCTAAAAACAATAGGCTCATAAAAACTTTTTGCCAAAGATTTAATAGTTTGAAGAACAAAGTTACTCTCTATAAGAAGTTATCTTTCAAATTATAAGCAACAAAATATTCATGACTAAAATTTAGTCTCACTATATATGCTTTTCTAGGTTCATTCTTAGTGAATTACTTGTCACCTTCATTTTTCTAGTTCCTCTAATTTAAAACAAATGTGTTAAAGCATAGGATATGGAACCCCCACTATTTTTTTGACTCAAACAAGAATTTTAAAACAATATCCAAAGATCCAAAAAATTGTGAAAAACTAATAAACCAATGATCTAAACCCAAAACGTTTTGCACAATATAGAGAAAAATTCAAACAATTTTCTTGAAAATAACATTTTCTAACTCACTACTCAATAGATCATATTTGACATCAAAATAAGTTACTCTAAGCATCTTTATAAAATTCTCAAATATTTTATTTCATCCAAAAAACATTGCAAGTTGCGTAAGATTTCAAAGTGTACATGCTTTTATGAGTTAGGTAAGATTACATACATGTTACTCAAAAATTCACCAAGTTTATAACATGCTCCCATTCGTTACTAACTCATTCATTTCTTAAAAGCATGACAAAATCTCATATTTCAAATATTCAAAATTCAATTCATGTTATGATAAAATTGTAATATTATATTCAAACATTTTATCCATAACATATTATTTGTAATAGCGCAATGATCAAATTCAACAAATTTCTAATCTCAATCTTGTTTATAACAAGATACACGGAAACTAGGTTCTCACTCATTTCGAAAGTATGAACTGTAAGAATATTTCTACATTAGAAATATCTTGTTGGGCCATGTGATATCTTTGGTTAATTTAGAATATGGCTAAACATGTTGGTTACAAATATTGGGGTCCTTTCATATTACCTCTTCCTTGATGGACGGTCGAGATTAAATGACAAATCTAAATCCTATGAACCTTGGTCCTCCTTCTACCTATAAAAGGAACTCTATACCCATCAGAATAAGTGTTCATGAATTTTATTATTCCATCACAAAAAAAAAAGGTCAAGAAGGAGAAACTAAGAGTTTCTCAAGGTATTCTATTTTTACGGGTGTTCTTGCTGGACATTTTGGATTCAACCAAATGGCATCAGGTATCCTTCCTAACACAACTATGCTTATGATGTGATTATCATGTTTGTTCAAAGATCCTTTAAATATAAAATAAATCTTATATTTGGCATCTAGAGCCTGGTTTAGAACTCCATGATTGTCCTTGATGATTATATACAAATGTGGTGATGATTTGAATCCATCACCATGTCTGTTTGATTTCTAATAATCATGTTTATGTTTATATACCATGAATCTCTAAGATATAATGAAAATATTATCATATGAATAATGATTTATCTTTGCTTTGTACGGTCTCTTGAAATGAAAATACACATTTCTATGTATGCTTCATGACATGTATGATTGATTTGTGGTGTTTGACTTATTTGACAATAACATGAGTTTGTATGATCTCTGGGTTAACATGATTCAATATGATGATATGATGTGATTTGTTTAAGATCAATAACATGTTCTATTTGATTCATGTGTAAAGTCAAAACACCGTTTTGATAGTCATAACGTATGCTAGGAGGGTTAAACAGTATTCATTGTAAAATTTAATTTTCATTTTTCGATTCTGTAACGTATGGGCTCACTGTAATGTTTATTAGACTTTTTTGGGCTTGGCCCACATAGGGTTAAACAGTATTCACTGTTTTCGAAGGTCGGACATGAGATGTTCGTCTGACCATGAAGAGAAATTTTTTTTATGTCTGTTTGACTTCCACGATTGACTGACTGTTTGAGTTCCTTTATCTGTTGACTTTGGATGACCGTTTGACTTCTACTGTTTGACTTCCAATGTTGACCGTTGACTTTGACCGTTTTGAATATTGACTTTCACATGATATATATATATATATATATATATTTTTGTTGACCTTGATTTCAAATGTAGCCTAACTTGAATATGTATAGGTTATTAAAAATGTTTGAATTGTATGCTCTTTGGCTATCACCACAGTGATACTAAAGTATTATGTTATATTAGCATGTCATTGTAAGTCTATATCGTTTTGTGCAATCACATAAGAATAACTATCACCCACATGAGATGTTTGTTCAAGTGTTTGTATATATAAACATAAAGAAATTAACTATTTAGTCATACATATTATAATGAAAAGTTACCACAGGTAACTCTAATTCACATGTTTGAATAAATATTATGATTATGTATGTAACTATGAAAGGCATAACATCCACAGATGTTTGTCTTTGCTTGCTTATATATGTGTGAATGTTTTTATGACTTTATGACATGATTGTTCTTTTATTTAAGATTATTGTAGTTGCGGGATTTCCCACACTACACCCCTCACTATATCTTGATAATAATTTCTAGATCTAAACTTATTAATCACCTAAATCTCAAAATATAAGTGCTAGAAATTTAAATAGACACATAAGATTTTTTACGTGGTTCGATCAATATGATCTACATCCACGATTCTTCACTATGATTGTTGAGGTTACATTAATATTACATTGGAAATCTCCATTAATGGATATTTTCTAGAGCTCTAGATCTAATTATTTGGGGAAGAAGATGATAAAGAAAAATAATATCTCTCTCTCTAAAATGTGTCTCTCCCTTTTACAAAAAATCTATCTCTCCAAAATTATCCCTCCTTTTCTCTCTCCTGCTCTCCTCTTTATATAGGTGTTTACATAATGGATGACAGCTCACATACAGCTCATATTCTCGCGAACCGTTTAATGATTTCGCAGGCTCTTGCTACCTTCTCTCGAGACATTCTCGCGAGTCTTGCTACCTTCTCGCGAGTTATGAAAAATAATGAATCTCGCAAGCTCTTCTCGCGAGTTAAGGAAATAATTGAATCTCGCATGCTAAGAAAATATGTTGTGCGATATTTGAATCCTACATCTTGCCTCTTTTTCCTTGAATATTGCTTGAAGAGCGATCTTTAAGGAAAAATCTGTTGTTGTAGTAATCTTTGGTCTTTGTTGATGAAGGAACGAGCGGAAGAATACTTGGACTTGAAAAGTACGTACTTGCCTCTATTCTTTTGCGAAGTTCCGAAGGTTTGAGAAGTATATATGAAGTATCGTTTCTTGAATTATGCGAAGTATGAAGTATCCTTGAAGAAGTATATGAAGTACTTAATCCTCGAAATATATAAGAAGTATTGCGAATCCATCATGCAAAACTCTCGCTCCATGTTCTTTGCCTCATGCTATGCTCTATTCTTTCGTGAAGTTCTGAAACTTTGCGAAGTGGATAAGAAATATTAATCCTTGAAGTATAAGAAGTATTGCCTCTGTTCATGCGAAGTCATTATTCCATTTTTGGTGAGGATTCTTGTTGTTCATTGGTAAACATCTTCTTTGGAAATGATTCTTGCCGAGAAAATAAAGAACATAAGATGTTTTTTCGGTAATCCATTGTTAAAGAACATAAAATGTTTTTTCGGTAATCCATTATTGCCTCTGTTCTTTATCTACGAAGGTAGAATCGTTGAAAAAGTGTTGAATGAGTGAGTTATTTCTTCATTCTTATCTTTCCTCTATCTCCTGCGTTGTGCTCATGCGATAGTATAATCTCTTCATTGCTTTACGTTGAATTTTATCATTGCGACAAGATCGCAGGATGTCTTTACATTTTCATGCAATGGCCCATTGACCTTGCCTTATCATTTTTGTGTGGTCTTCCAAGTTAGACCTCCCTAATTAGAGGTCTTCCCCTGCCACCTTTCATCGCGACAAAATCGCAGGACGTCTTTACACTTGCATGTAAAGACCCATTGATCTTGCCTTATCATTTTCCAGGTATTTTTGCCTCAGCAGATGTTTTAGTTGCGACAATATGACAGGCCTAGATATCCTTGCGAACATAAAGCCCCATGACATTTCCGTCTTGCGACGAAATCGCAGACGTCCGTACACTTTCGTGTAAAGACCCATTGATCTCGCCTTACCCTCGCGTTAGTATTATTGCCTCTGCAGATCATTGCACAAATATGACAAGCCTAAATTCTCTTGCGAAAACACAAACCTTATGACATTTGCGTCTGCTTTGACACTCCCCTAATGGAAAGCGTCGCCCTTATCATCTCCCCGGTTGCCCCTTCAAGGAGGCGAAACATCGGCCATACAAGACTAGCTCCTCCCATCCGGTCTTAACAACAACCGGTTGTTTTCGCAGCCTCTTATCCCTTATACCTATAGGGTTTATGGTTACGAATCTGCACCCTAAGTGGATTTTTCTTCGGGCGAGTGCAACATATGCCAAGACTTGCCAAGAATGGCCACGGTAGGTTCATCCATCCCGGCACTCGGCTCAACCGTGTACCTCGGCGCCTTGAGCATACACTCGACTCCTTGGAAGAGACCCTCGGTCGCCCAACCAGGGTATAACCTTATATATATAGTTGGGAATCCAAGGTACCTCTTCCTGATAGGCTTTCATGGGCCCCAAATTTCCATGACTCGGGCTTCGGGAGCGGTGTAACCTTCCCCCGAGCCATGTCGAGAGATACCCCTTATATGACGCACTTTAGGTCTTACATTTGCCTCTTACGAAATGTTATTCGCGAACTAGGGTGTACGCCATAAAGGTTCGTCCCATTCTCGTTATTTTATTGATTCTTCTTCATATGCAATAGGTACCCCCTACTACGACGCACTTTAGGTACTTTTGCCTCTTGCGAACTTCCTCGATTTCGTCATAGTAGGTTTGCCTCTATCTCGATTATTTTGTTGATTCTTCTGCATATAAGCTCTTTTGTAATTTCGCTGATCTTTGATAATCTCTTGTCATTTTTTTTTTATGCGAAATTTTCGCATGTTTTCATTCTTTCATTCTCATATTTAGCTCTTGTGGTTTGCTGTTGTTGTTGTCTCTGGCGAAGTATATGATTTGCTTGCGAAGCTAGCATCCTTGAAATGTATAAAGTCCGCACAAAATATAATTATCTCGCAGCAAAAAGAAATGTGAGAAATGAGATTTGAACCCTTGACTTGCCTCTTGCATATTCTCGCACCATACCAACTGTGCTAACCTTCTTTTTATAAGTATCTCTGCGAAATAATCAAGAACTCTCTTTTGTGCGAACTAACCAAAGACTGTGCAAAGTAAACATCTGTATGAAGTAAGTAAGTATTTGCGAAGTGTTCCTTTGTGTTGCGAACGTTCGCAAGGCAAATGTTTGCAAAAGAAATGATATAAACATTCATGACGCAAAAAATCTTTTGCGAACAGGGAGACTCGAACCCCCAGTCTTAAGCATCCTTTCTTCTCCACCCACCATTTGTACTTTGTATTCGCTTATAGAGAATAAGCCTCATGTCCACCTTTTTATCATAATCCTCTCTCTGGTTTTATATAAAATTTGCAAAAAGTATGCATATGTTTGGATTCGATTGCGAGTTCTCTAGTTCACTAGACACTCCCCTTTACCAACTGTTCCAACTTCCTGTTTGGGATTAAGAAGTATAGTTCACATTATTTATTCCTTCTTTAACCGATCTTTCAATAGTGTTCGTCTTCTCCTTGCGTAGTCTTTGAACTCCACATAACTTTCATTTCGCCTTTGAGGTTTTTGCAAAGTCTTTGATTAGCTCGCGAGTTTTCTTCGCTGCCATAATTTCTTAGGGCTCGCGAGATTGGATTTCTATTGTTCTTCTGTTACTTTTCCTTGGCTATTCCCGCGAATGAAACTTTTGCTTCATTTATTTTTCTTTCGTGAACTTTATATAGAATCCTCTCATTTGCTTCCTTTTCTATTTTTTCTTTCATTTGTCTTCATCTGTCTTCGATGTAATTATGCTTCTGCGATGCTCGCTGTGATTATAATGATTTTGTGGAACCTCTCTGATGATTTTTCTTTGTTGCGATAGTTGCACTTGCTCCTGTGAGTGATTGGAAATGTGCTACTTTGGGTTTGTTCACCTCCGAGGTAGTTGTCCTTGCTTTCCTCACATATTACTTTTGATGATTTCTACTTCATTCCTTTGTTATCGTTGTCAACCATTTCTGTTTTTGTTCCTTTCGATTTATTGAAAATGTTCACCTTTGATCGATTTCATCTTCTATAGGTCAGTTGTCAACAATAGCATGCATTCTCATCTTTTCTCCAATAATGCTTTGTCGAACCTCTATAATGGTCTTGCTTGCTTTGGTGACTGCATGTGCTCCTATTGATGGTTTATATGGTAAGAATTTTTCAACTGTATTCCATGCTAAAGTCCTTTGTCAACCGTGATTGTGATGAATATCCTTGCGTTGAGATTTCTTTGTCGACCATTTCTTGATCTCACAACTTTGTGGAGCTAATAAGTAAAAGAAAAAGAAGACATTAGCATTAAGAAAAAGATTAAGTTGCATTTCTTCACGTTGTGAATTAGTGGAATTATTTCTTCGCCTAAACTTTCTTTCCTTCTTTCACTTTCCTCTCCCGTTCTTCTTCCCTTCGCAGAAATTATTAACCTCGCAATTATCCTTAAAGTAATATAGACGTTCTCTGATCTTCTTCATTTTCGCTAGAATGGCCGGTTGACGAAGCAAGCTGTCAATGTTAACTGACTTCTTTTGTCCTCGCTGAAATGGCCGGCTGACGAACTAGTGAGCTGACTTACTTCATCAATTCCGCTTGAATTCCACTCGTTGATTCTGTTTCAGCTTGGTAGTCTTCATCGAAGTTTGATGACGGAGGTATGTCATCTCATTGATTTGACTTGCTTTCTTACTTGCTTCTAAGTTGATGACGGGTTCACTTCTTTAATATCTTGTCTTCTGTTATCTATTGAAACTTGAGTCGAGTGTCTTTCCTCTTCGCTGCTGTGAGCTTTTTTTTTTTTTTTTTTTTTTTTTTTTGATGAAGACTATCTGGTTTCTGTCTTTTTTGGCTGCGAATGACCAATCAATTAAGTTAGTAACACCGGTGTTTCCACCGCTAACTAATGCATACTACTTCGCACACATGTAGATACCCAAATCTATCAAATTTTCTTGATACTCAACGCTTTTGAAATCAATTGCATGGGTTTGTTATATAAAGTCTGATTGTACACAAACTGTTTTGAAAATTCATTTTAAATCATATTTTGAAGACAAAATTCAAGTTTCCGATGAAAAACAATTAAAATATTATAAAACTTTTCCAAAATTTGTTTGTAAATATCCACATCTAAGTAATTAAATGCAAAATTAAAAAGATGAGAAGAGATTTGATGCAGTTTTAGTTGTTGATGAAGGTTCTGTTTATTTCATTGGAGAGGTAATCTTCCAATCTGCTCCCATTTGCCCTCTTTTAACTATTGGTGCTATTCGTATTCGTTCATCGTCTGAAGATGTAAGCATATCACTAGAATTCCCATATTTGTCCTTGTATCTCACATATCCAGTTGAATTTATCACCAATAATTACTAATTTCTTTGATTCTTCCTCAATCCAACAGGTAAGTATCCCCTTCTCCTTGTCTACATTGTTCTTTTCTTTGTATGGTGTTTTTCTTCTCCTTAAATTTTATAGATCCAATTGAATTCATCACCAACAATGGCTGATTTTTTCTAGATTTTCTTGAACCAACAAGATTAGGTCCCCTGTTTCTAGCGCATATGTAGTTGCGGGATTTCCCACACTACACCCTCACTATATCTTGATAATAATTTCTAGATCTAAACTTATTAATCACCTAAATCTCAAAATATAAGTGCTAGAAATTTAAATAGACACATAAGATTTTTTACGTGGTTCGATCAATATGATCTACATCCACGATTCTTCACTATGATTGTTGAGGTTACATT
Organism: Papaver armeniacum; assembly: GCA_023531295.1. NCBI lineage: Eukaryota > Viridiplantae > Streptophyta > Magnoliopsida > Ranunculales > Papaveraceae > Papaver > Papaver armeniacum. The sequence continues at coordinate 21,938 of JAJJWW010003114.1, read as the reverse complement.
AATATTACATTGGAAATCTCCATTAATGGATATTTTCTAGAGCTCTAGATCTAATTATTTGGGGAAGAAGATGATAAAGAAAAATAATATCTCTCTCTCTCTAAAATGTGTCTCTCCCTTTTACAAAAAATCTATCTCTCCAAAATTATCCCTCCTTTTCTCTCTCCTGCTCTCCTCTTTATATAGGTGTTTACATAATGGATGACAGCTCACATACAGCTCATATTCTCGCGAACCGTTTAATGATTTCGTTGTGCTCTTGCTACCTTCTCTCGAGACATTCTCGCGAGTCTTGCTACCTTCTCGCGAGTTATGAAAAATAATGAATCTCGCAAGCTCTTCTCGCGAGTTAAGGAAATAATTGAATCTCGCATGCTAAGAAAATATGTTGTGCGATATTTGAATCCTACAATTATACCCACGGGAGTTTCTTAATTTGTATGTGTGTGAGTTTGACTTTGTGTATCTTTGTCATGTTTTACAGCTTCTAGTTCTAAGTCGTTGCATTCGTATACTTCTTCTATCCCATTTTTCAATGGCACCAACTTCTCAGAATGGAAAGAGAATGTTGAGTTCACTTTGGGTGTGTAGGATATTGACCTTGCTCTCCTAATTGAAAAGCCAATTATGACTCATAAGAGTTCATCTGAAGATAAGGATCTCTTAAAAAAATGGGAGAGAAGTGATAGACTGAGCATACAGTTGATGCGAATGCACATTGATGCAAACATTAAAGGCTCGCTTCCCGAACCTAAAAATGCTAAGGACTTTATGGAAATCGTAAAGGAACGCTTTAAAACAGTGGATAAGTCTCTAGTTTGGGAAGTTGATGGCTGATCGACCACCATGAAGTACACCGGTGTAAGGTCAATGCACCAGCACGTGATAGAAATGCGTAGCATTGCTGCTAAGCTCACTGAGATGAAATTAACTATGGATGAGAACTTTCTTGTCCAATTCATTCTCAACTCGCTACCTCCTCAGTATGCCGCTTTTCAAGTGCATTACAACACTATTAAGGAAAAGTGGACTGCAAATGAACTGGGAAACATGCTAGTTCAAGAGGAAGCTAGGCTAAACCAGCAAGGGCTTAATCAAGCACATTTCGTCAATCGAGGAGTGAACAATAAGCGCAAGCCTGCAAAGGGCAATAAGGGAGCACCACAGAATAATTCTGGTCAACCTGAAAAGAAGAAGGCAAAGCAAGATGACAATAAGTGTCGTTTCTGTAAGAAACATGGTCATTTTCATAAAGATTGCACTAAGCGTCAAAAATGGTTTGAAAATAAAGGTAATCCTTTGGGATTCGTAAGCTATTTTGAAACCAATTTGACCGTTAAAGAATCTTCTTTATCATGGTGGTTTGATTCTGGTGCTAATATTCATGTTTCTAATTCGATGCAGGGATACCTTTCAACCCAAATCACAAACCAGAATGAAAACTTCCTTTTTATGGGCAATGGCAATAAAGCCCCGATTAATCTCGAGGCACCTATCGTTTGATTCTAGATCATGGATACTTTCTTGATTTGGAAAACACTCTTTATGTTCCAACAATTTCCGCAATTTAATTTCAGTTTCTCAACTAGATAGACAAGGTTTTCAATTTCAAATTGCCAATGGATGTTTTAGTTTGTTTAAAGATTTTAAAGTTATTGGTTACGTTATCTTTCCGATGGTCTTTACAAATTAAATTTATCACCGTCATCAATACACGGAACCTATTTAACCATGCATCATAATGATAGAACTGAACGTGTTGAGGGTAATTCCTCATTCTTGTGGCATAAGAAGCTGGGACATATATCTCGTGAAAAGCTTCAAAGATTGGTAAAAGATTGGATTCTACAGAACCTTGATTTTACTGATTATAAAAGTTGTGTGGATTGTATTAAAGGCAAGATGACAAAACACACAAAGAAAGGTGCCACAAGAAGTTTCGAACTCCTTGAAATAATACATACAGATATTTGTGGACCCTTCGACGTTCCAACTTTTGGAGGAGAAAATATTTTATCACCTTTATTGATGATTTTTCACGTTCTTCATATCTTTACTTATTGCATGATAAGTCTCAAGTCGTGAATCTTTGTGAGCAATTCATTACCGAAGTTGAGAGGCAATTAGAAAAGAAGGTGAAAATCATTAGGTCTGATAGGGGTGGAGAGTATTATGGAAGGTATGACGAAACAGGACAACATCCCGGACCTTTCGCTTTACTTCTTCAAAAGCTTGGAATTGTTGCTCAATACACAACGCCAGTTCACCTTGCGCGAGAATGGTGTAGCAGAAAGGCGAAATCGTACTATAATGGAAATGGTTAGAAGCATGATTAGTCATGCGAGTTTACCCTTAAGTTTGTGGATGTATGCTCTTCATTATCTTTGTACATTTTAAATAGAGTTCCAAGCAAAGCAGTTCCAAAGACTCCTTTTGAACTGTGGAAGGGCTGGAAACCTAGTTTAAAACACCTGCAAGTTTGGGGTTTTTCAGCTGAAGCGAAAGTTTATAATCCCAAAGAAAAGAAATTGGATATGAAAAATGTTAGCGGTTACTTTATTAGTTTTCCTGAAAAATCCAAGGGGTATATTATTTATTGTCCTAACCATAGTATGAGTGATGAGTGCCAAACATTGCATATTTCTACATCTTTTTATTGGCATTTAACTCATCTTTTGTGCTCAGAAATCAGATATTATCCCAAATTCTGTATTTTCCCTGTTTTCAAGAATAAATATTTGTACTAATTAATTTTGTGTTTTTAGGTAGTAAATAAAGTTCGGAGAAATTGAGGAGCCAAAAGAGCGAGAGAATTGGAGGCAAGCGTCTATGGAGCGAGAAGCCAAAGCCGCGCGCGCATCAGTTGCAACCCAACAAGTAGCAACCCATTTACAAGACATGGGCTTGAGAAATCCAAGACCCGGCCCATAACCCGGATCCAAAACCCGTTTTACTCTGAGCCATCAGATTTGATCCATCCGCATCCAACGATCGCTCCACCCATCTCATCATTTCTCATTCTCCCGCTCAACACCAAAACCGCCTATACCCTTACCCATCGACCAAATACACCATTTCACCTTTTCTCTTCTCTTTCTTCTCCCCCGACACTTTCAGAGAAAACCCATACCTTCTCCTCCCCCGACCATACCAGCAGCTGACCTAACCACCACCATCTCCTTCCCCTGACACCAGCACCAACAACACCAGTAGCCGCATGCTCCGCCACTCTATCTCAAGTTATCTCCATCATAGCTTCTCCATACCCTAGAAGCTAGGTTAGAGATAGTTGGAGCTAGGGTTTTCTCTAACATCAAATCAATGGAGTCAGAGACGATTTAGCAGAGGAAAGAGGTTTGGGTTTTTGTTTAATTGCTAGTTCGGGTGATTGTGAGGTATAAAAAGAGTTGTTTTTCATGTGAGAGGGGGAAGTCAGTTTTTAGGGTTTTATTTTGGTTAACCTAATTTGAATTATGCTTTAATTTCTGCATGATGTTCTAAGTTATTTAACTAGGGTGTAGATGAAACCCTTAATGTTATATGGAGTTAATTCATATTCAAGCTTCTATTCTTACTGTGTTGTATTGTATTAGGATTATTAGCTAATTGTTGAGCAAATTATTAGCTGTGATTGGTTGTCTTTGTAAGAAGACAACCAATACTAGGGGAGAATTAGTGAATGCAATTGGCATAATTTCCACTTTGAATCCTTCAAGGGGAGTGTAAGAGTATAACTTGAATTGTGTTACCTTAGTATAGGATTAGGAGGTGAATTCAATCACCCTAGTGTTCTCACCCACTTACAACACATCTTGTTCATTTGTTACCTTAGAATAGAGTCACAGTAACTCCAACTAGTCGTATCGACACCCAACAAACTTATATTTGTGATACTTCTCTAGGAAATCAGTTTAGTAAAGCCCTTAGATCAACTTTACACACACTCCATCTCCCTATGGATTCGACCTGTACTTTCCCTGCCTCCAATAGGCACTGTGCACTTGCAGTTAACCGTAGGCAAGACACTCTTAACAGCCTATCAAGTTTTTGGCGCCGCTGCCGAAGATTTGGTTGTGTGCTGTGTTGATAATTTCCTTTCTACACTGGTTTTCATTCTAGCTTTGTATATATGTGTTAGAAGTTCATTTGTTTGCAATCTGTTGCTAGTGTAACTTAGCTTGACTTGTTACATCTTTGCATCTGTTATTGCATTTGTACATTGTCACATCTGTTAGCTCTTCTTTTGTCATTGTTCAACTCATCTGCAGCTTACATCCACAAGCCCTGTCATCTGTGCATATCTGTATTCTCTTAGTGCCTCTTATTTGTAGATCAGTTGAAGCTTTTCTACTAGTTTACAGAGCAACTTTACATCATCTTTAGCATCTGTAGCTAACTCGTTTATGGCTCAGTTGTAACTTGTTAGCTCTGTTTTGAATATAGTTTAAACCATTTGTAAATTTGCATTACTGTTTTAGCATCATTGGGAATCTGTAACTTTTCATAAAAAGTGCATCTGTAGTTAAGCATTTGTAGAAAGTGGCATATTACAGAGTGAGCCATTGCATTTCATCAGCCCTGTACTAGCCGGGAGCAGCATATACTAGCTGAAATTTGTTAGGAGCATTTCTCACATTTGAGAATCAGTGTATCTATGAGCATAAGTCACCACTCCCATAAGCATTACCTCCCTGATTACATATTGTTGCTTGCCTGATTCGGCATTCTTGTGTGGCATTATCTCCCAATCTTCATACTGCAGAATCTCTGTTTTGAAATTCCAGTATTAGTATCTTGATGCTCTTGCTTTAACTGTGCACTTCAGAGAACTAAAACTCTTTGTTGAGCCAGCAGGTACCTGTGGTGCAGCTGAAAAAACCCAAGGAAGACGAGAAAAAGGCGCAGGACAATGTGGATTTGCCTAAACCCGGTTTATACCGGCGGTATTGTGTCTCAAACCCCGCTTACCTGAATGAATGATATAGCATGCTTAGTTGTATGATGACCTTTGAAGCTTACCTGTGAGCCATCACTACCCTGATTGCATGATAAAACCTCTTGCTAGGTATTGATCAATATCTGAAATCTGGAGACCTTGTGTGTTCTGTGCTGTGCAATCTAGGCCTCTACAAGGCCTGTGCTGTAACCCTTAGCCTCCATCTGCCCTGTGCTTGACTCCAGCCCCTGAAGCTGTTGAGTGTGAGCTGCAACTTGGATATCCAAGTTTGCTGCAAACCCTAGTGACATCAATCTGGGCCGGTTGATATCAACTTACTTAGTTGACATCATCACCCCGCATCTTGCATGCCCTATGTTCCGTTGACAAGATTGTTGAATATGTTGCTAGGCTTGTATAACCACTTGTGTTGCATACCCCGATCATAGCCGGTGAAAACCAAAGGGGTCAATCGACCCTGTTGACATCAACTAAACTCGTTGATACCCTCGTCACCGACTATATTAGTCAATTGCTATTGCATCTCGCTAATCTGCGGCACTGTGTAACAATATCTCTGTGTCTTGTCACTTGCTAAGGCATCTTCACTTGTTGTCATTTGCACTTATTGAATGTTAAGCCTGCAATTCTGTTGAGATACCCTGTCAACCCTGTGAATATCTGCATATCCTGTGCCTAATCTCTGAAAACTGAGATCAACTGACCCTGTTGGCATCATCTATTGAATTTGTGCATGACAAATGTGTTATAGATTGCTAAAATTGTTATTTGCATACCTGTGTGATTCAAACACGCAATTTGTGTGGATTTGAGTGAGTGTTGAGTAGCAGGAATTGTGTTAGAAATAGCTTGTTGATTTTCAAACACACAAACCCAGCACATGCTTCACCTTGAGTGAGCACATCCCATTACCCTGTGCACCTCACAAAATTTTTGCTTTTCTTGTGCTCCCCGCTAACAACTGGCCGTGCATACATTTGTCTTTATGTCTTGCACATTACTCGCATTGTGCACTTGCCAAAGTCTTTGTGTCATTTTTGAGAATTTGTGTTTCTCTGTGCTGTACCTATAGCTCTGTGCACATAACCAGGGCATAAGCTGAGCTGCACATAAGTTGTCCTGTGCAACAAGCTGAAGCCCACGTAAACTGGGCTGTGCAACAAACTGAAGCCCACATAACCTGTGTTGTACCTTACAGCAACAAAAAGCACTCCTTTGTGCTTAAGTCTGAGAATTGGTGTGTCACTTGGTTATTTTGTGCTTATCTGTGTTGAAATAAATTGGATGTATGCATGTTAACATACTCGATGTGCTAGCTAGGCTATGATTGTGTCTTTTAGAGACCAAACGAATCGACTAGTTAGAATCCGCCCGGACGAAATTGTCAGCATACCCTGTTCTTCTACAGAAAGACCAAGCCCATCAGAAACAGAAACCATGGGTGATGAACCAAACCAACCCCGTAGTCTCAAGGACTACATGAACCCAACTAGGGCAAGCCAGCCCTCTTGCATCATTCTGCCAGCTGATGCTTGTCAGTTTGAACTGAAAGCAAGCATAATTCACATGTTACCCGTGTTTAGAGGGGTTGATGCTGAAAACCCCTACCATCACGTGAGAGATTTTGAGGATATTTGTGGGACTCTGCGTTTTAACCAAATGCCAGAAGAGTCCCTCAAATTGAGATTGTTCCCCTTTTCTCTGAAAGACAAAGCCAAGTCATGGCTTCATGCCCTACAACCACAGTCCATTGGAACATGGGATGACCTCACAAAAGAGTTTTTCAAAAAGTTTTTCCCAAACCATAAGACGGCGACAATTCGCCAAAGTCTAAATGGTTTTGTGCAATTAGAAGACGAAACTCTAGAAAAATACTTGGAGAGATTCAATGAATTATTGCTCCAATGTCCCCACCATGGTTTTGAAAAATGGAGACTCGTGCAAATATTGTATGAGGGTCTAGATGTTAGGACCCGAACCATAGTCGAGTCAATGTGCAATGGTGCATTTATTGACAAAAGTGCTGATGAGGCTTGGACTTTCTTAATCGAAGTCGCTGAAAAGACTCAACATTGGGAGTCCATCCGTGAACCAAAAAGGACTACCCATGTAAACAATGTCCATAGAATCGAGTCTGACTTTGAGGGAAATGCAAAAATGGCATCTTTAGCCCGGAGAATAGAAGTGCTTGAGTTGCAGAAGAACGTAAAACCTAATGCCCCTACTCTCCGTGACCAAATTGAAATGGCCACTTGTGCCGCATGCCATAGCTCTGACCACCTAGTGGACAGCTGTCCAGACCTACATGCATTTCAAGAGTCTAAAACCGAGCAAGCCAATGCATTATACCATAGGCAAGAGAACAACCCGTATTCTCAGACCTACAACCCAGGGTGGAGGAATCACCCTAACATGGTCCAAAGGGCCTGTACAAGGGGGAACAACAAATAACAACCAAGGATACTCATATCCTAGAAACCCCCAAGTACAACCACACACTCAAGCCCTGTAGAAAAAGCCTAGCTTTGAAGACAGTGTCGGTCTGTTGACCCAAAATATTTTACAACTTCAGAAAACTACCGACCAACGTTTCACAAGTCTAGAACTTAAAATGGGTCAAATCTGTGATGCATTGAATGAGAGAGAGAAAGGCAAACTTCCTAGTCAACCCCAACAAAATCCAAAGAATGTGTTTCAAGCAGGTACTTCAAACTGCAATGAAACTTCACATAGTCATGCGAATGTTGTCACCACTCTCCGTAGTGGTAGAGTTTTTGAGAACAATGTAGGTGTACCACGTCAAGCGAGTCTAAATCGGACTCACCGACACACAACACCGCAGAAAAACATCTACTGTAGAAAAAGAATCTGAGCATGTTGATAAAACCAAGAGTCCTACTGATATAGATGTTCCTTTGCCAAGTCATGTACCTGTTGCTCCATTCCCACAAAGGTTGGTGCATCAGAAATGGGGTAACCAATACAACGAGATTCTGGAAATGTTCAAAACAGTTAACATTCTCGAAGCAATCAGACAAATACCCACCTATGCTAAGTTTTTGAAGGACTTGTGCACACAAAAGCGAAAGCTTCATGTGCATAAACGTGCTTTTCTCACTGAGCAAGTAAGCTCCATAATCCAAAATAAGATTCCAACTAAGTTTAGAGACCCAGGTAGTCCAACAATTACATGCACCATAGGTGACCATGTGGTCGAAAAGGCGTTGCTAGACTTAGGAGCAAGTGTGAATCTATTGCCATACTCGTGTATGTGCAATCGGGCCTTGGGAGAGTGAAGCCCACACCATGTTACGCTACAATTAGCGGACAGATCTGTGAAAATTCCCGTGGTATTGTTGAAGATGTGTTAATCAAGGTTGATAAATTTTTCTTTCCCGGGATTTCATCGTCTTAGATACTCAACCCGTAAAAACCCAAGTAATCACATTCATGTGATTTTAGGACGTCCTTTCTGGCGACGTCCAATGCCATCATCAACTGTCGTAATGGAGTGTTGAAATTGTCTTTTGGTAACATGACCGTAGAGTCAATGTTTTTAACACTAGTCAACAACCCATTGATTGTGATGATACTTGATTTGCATGAGATTAACATGATTGAGAGTCTCATCCAAGACTCTTTGCCCGACATTTTGTCGGTGGACCCTTTGCAAGCATGTTTAGATAACTTTGACTTAGATCTCTTTGAGTCTAAGTACATTGGTGAAATTCACTCTTTGCTTGAATCATTTCCACCCATGGATATTGCTAAATGGCGTAATGCGGTGGAACCCCTTCCACTCTCTCGATTCCAAATCGCCCCACCTCTTGATGTACCACCTAAGCTTGATTTGAAACCATTACCTCGATACCTTGAAGTATGCTTTCTTAGGTCCTTCCGATACCTTACCTCGTGATTATTGCATCATGTTTAGACACGCAAACAGAAAGTCGACTTTTAGAAGTAATTAAAGAACATAAAGGAGCCTTAGGTTGGACCATCTCGGATCTTAAAGGTATAAGTCCCACAATTTGCATGCATCACATAAATCTTGAAGAGAACACTAAACCATGTAGGAAATGCAAAGGAGACTTAACCCCAATATGAGAGATGTTGTCAAAGGTGAGATTTTGAAATTGCTTGATGCGGGTATCATTTACCGGTTCCAGATAGCCATGGGTCGGTCCCATTCGGGTAGTACCCAAAAGTCTGGCATTACTTGTAGTTCAAAATGAGATGAATGAGCTTGTCCCCACCCGTGTGACCACGTGGGTGGCGAGTTTGTATTGATTATAGAAAATCAACACAAGAACAAAGAAAGACCATTTTCCCCTTCCCTTCATTGACCAAATCTTGGAAAGGTTGGCGAAGCATAGTCACTATTATTTCTTAGATGGCTATTCGGGCTACAACCAAATTCACATAGCACCAAGACCAACAAAAGACCACATTTACATGTCCTTATGGAACATTTGCTTATCGTCGTATGCCTTTTGGGTTGTGTAATGCACCCGCTACTTTTCAACGTTGCATGATGAGCATATTTTTCGACATGGTAGATAAGTTTCTTGAAATTTTCATGGATGATTTTTCTCGTGTTTGGATCTTCTTTTTGACGAGTGTTTGCATCATCTTACTCGTGTGTCTTTGATTAGGTGTAAGGAAAAGAATTTGGTTTTGAATTGGGAAAAATGTCATTTCATGGTTAACTCGAGGCATTGTTTTAGGGCATATCATCTCGGAAAAAGGCATAGAAGTAGACAAAGCCAAGGTTGATCTCATTCAACACTTGCCTCAACCTCGTTACGCGAGGGACATAAGATCATTCTTAGGCCATGCGGGTTTTTACCGCGATTCATCAAAGACTTTAGTAAAATTTCAAGACCTTTGTGTAATCTTCTTGCAAAAGATGTTGCATTTGTCTTTGATGATGCTTGTAAGGAAGCATGGGAGCAACTGAAGGCTCTCCTTACATCTGCCCATATAGTCAGACCACCTGATTAGACCTTACCATTCGAAATTATGTGTGATGCGTCGACTATCTTTGTAGGAGCTTTGTTTTGGGCCAGTGAGTAGACAAACTTCCTTATGTGATCTACTATGCTAGTAAAACACTTAATGATGCTCAACTGAATTATTCCACTACCGAGAAAGAGTTGCTAGTCTGTTGTGTTTGCATTAGATAAGTTTAGATCTTATTTGATAGGATCTAAGGTCATCATATATTCTGGCCATGCTGCATTGAAATATCTTTTGTCTAAAAAAAGATGCTAAGGCTCGTCTAATTCGATGGATACTCTTGTTACAAGAGTTTAACCTCGAAATTCGAGATAAGAAAGGGTCGAGAAAATGTTGTTGCTGATCACTTGTCTAGGTTGAATGTTGAATCTGGCATTGATGAATCCGTAAATCTTTGATTAGAGAGTCATTCCCCGATGAACAATTGATGCTTGTGTCCTAAATGCCGTGGTTTGTTTGATATTGTGAACTACCTTGCTACGGGTAGAATGCCTTTGCATTGGTCTAAACAAGACCGTTCTAAGTTCTTGGTGAAGTTAAACATTTCCTTTGGGATGACCCATATCTGTTTAAGTACTTTGCCAAGACCAAATCATTAGGCGATGTGTCCCCAATTTTGAACAAAGGGACGTCATCTCTTTTCTGTCATGACCATGCATGTGGAGGCCACTTTAGTGCCAAGAAAAAACTGCTGCAAAGATCTTGCGGAGAGCGGTTTCTATTGGCCAACACTTGTTTAAGGATAGCCATGCTTTTGTGTTGCTTGTGACCGATGCTTGAAATTAGGAAGTATCTCTAAGAGAAACATGATGCCCTTACAACCCATTTTGATTGTTGAGTCTTTTGATATGTGGGGTATTGATTTCATGGGTCCATTTCTAACTCAAGGTAAGTTGTACATTCTTGTTCTTTGTTGATTATGTCTCTAAGTGGGTAGAGGCCATTGCATCCAAAACAAATGATCATAAAGTTGTTCTTTCTTTTCTTAAGGAAAACATTTTCTCCCGTTTTGGAACACCTAGAGCAATAATCAGTGATGGAGGTAGTCACTTTTGCAATAGACCCTTTGAATCACTTGTGCGCAAGTATGGAATCACTCATAAGGTCGCAACACCTTATCATCCTCAAACCAGTGGCCAAGTAGAAGTATCTAATAGGGAAATTAAGCATATTCTTGAGAAGACTGTTAATCCTTCTAGGAAAGATTGGTCTTTGCGCTTAAATGATGCTTTGTGGGCCTATAGAACTGCATACAAGACTCCCATTGGGATGTCCCCTTACTGACTTATTGTGTACGGTAAAGCATGTCATCTCCCCGTAGAGTTAGAACATCGTGCATATTGGGTCAGTAAAGAAGTTGAATTTTGATCTTGATAAAGCCGGTACCCAAAGAAAACTTCAACTCAATGAGTTAGAAGAATTGAGAAATGATGCATATGATAGTGCCAAATTGTACAAACAAAGAATGAAAGTGTTTCACGACAAGCGCATTATGCGCAAGTCCTTCACACCAGGCCAAAAAGTTTTATTGTACAACACTCGTTTGCATTTGTTTCCAGGAAAGTTACGTTCTCGATGGTCAGGACCATTCTTAGTACGTACCGTTTTACCCCATGGATCTGTTGAAATTGAAAACCCAGCAACCAAGAACATCTTCAAAGTCAATGGTCAGAGATTGAAACCATTTCTGGAGCATCTTCCACCAGAAGTTGAGACCGTCGACTTGGAAAACCCCATCTATGTGGACTAGACTAGTTCACTTGTGTACATACATATGGACTAAAAATCCATTCTCTTCTCCTTTTCTTTTTCTTTTTGCATAGTTCTTATTTGTGCTAACCAACCTTTTTGTCTTGCGCTTTGGTTGTTTGCTTTCAAAGCATTCATCCTCCTTTGGTTTAGCAACATCATTGTACATCCTATTAATCTCTTCCCTTTTCTCTACTCAACATAATTCTCTTGGTATGTGACATTTAAATTCTTATCATCTGTTGACACATTGAGGACAATGTTTGATTTAGGTTTGGGGGTGTGTTTTGCATATAGAGTTTTTAGTCTTTTATTTCAAAAAAAAAAAAAAAATCAAAAAAAAATCAAAAATTTCAAAAATTCTTTGTAAATATGTACAATTCTTTGTAAATATGTACATAAAAACCTCCAACTTTTAGAGATCTTAGAGTCACTAGCATGCTTCTAGTTATGTTTACATAGAGAGTCTGACCGAAATAACGAACTTGGAAGTACTTGGAGAACACAATCGGGTTTCTTAGTTGATTAGAGCGTTAAAGTTGGATTTAACCATACCTGAGGGCGAATTAGGTCTTTGTATAGATATTCGGTAGTAGAATTGTGATCACCCATAGTGGAGACTACCCATTTTTACATCAATCGAGGCACCGACCTTCATTTTTTGTGACTTTCTAAAAAATCATTAGAGTGTGTGTCACCGTACGTCAATTCCGGGTAGGAATGGTGAGCTACCCAACTTCGCACCACTTTCAGCACTATTTTTGATCTCTTGAGTGCTAATTTTGTCAATCATGAGGGTGACGTCTAAAGATGAAAACTCCTTCTTGTAGTTCGATTTGTAGTTAGCATCACTCTCTCCCTCTCAACAACATCAACAGATTCATAGAAACACATCGTAAATCGAACCAAGCGGAGCATCATCGGAATATTTGAAGAAAAGTTGAAATAGTCCAAGGTTTACATGCAACAATGCAAAGAAAAGAAAATAGGATGAGAACTAATGAAGTTTGTGAAATCAAGACAATACAAGTGTGAAAAATTGAGTTTTATTGTTATTTATATTTTATGTTAAAAAAAAAAAAAAAAAAAATTGTCAAGTTTTTGTGAAGTTCGAAAGTTCATCATCAACAAATGAAGACCGAAGATTGAAGACGTTTCTATGGATGCTAAGAGAGAGTGATATTAATTGCCGATCGGGTGAGAAGGTAAGTGAGTACTCCCATCCTTGCTAATGGTTGATTTCCTTTCTTAGAGATCATCAGAAAAAGATTCTTTTGTCCACAACTCTGTGGAGTCTCCAGAAATTATTTCGGAAGGTTATCCTTCTCATCTTCAACGTGTGCAGGATTTCTCTCTTTATTCCTGCCTGCACACATGAGAGACTAAAAAAGCGGTCTTTTTGAGTGCAATTATCATAAAACCCTATTGGTGAGGCGAAGTCGAGGCTTGTGATCACTATCGAATCCGAATTCTTTCATATGGTATGGTTATTTCTCGTTCAACTCTCTTGGGATGAGAATGCGTTCTTTGGTAGTTCTAGCTTCGTGTTACTAGCATGCGAAACTCTATGTCCTCATAGCTCCTTGGATGCTTGAGACTCTTTACACTCTGAAATTGGAGAAGGTTTTGTGGGTACACCTCAAAACCCTCACGAGACTACAACTCGTCCACTAGGGACACCTAGGGGTTTAAAGGCTTAGTGCATACGCTAAATGCATTCGAGAGACCAAGACAGTGGTATAGTTAGGATTTCTTAATTTCTGTTTCACTTGAGGACAAGTAAAATTCAGGTTTGGGGGTATTTGATGAGTGCCAAATATTGCATATTTCTACATCTTTTTATTGGCATTTAACTCATCTTTTGTGCTCAGAAATCAGATATTATCCCAAATTCTGTATTTTCCCTGTTTTCAAGAATAAATATTTGTACTAATTAATTTTGTGTTTTTAGGTAGTAAATAAAGTTCGGAGAAATTGAGGAGCCAAAAGAGCAGAGAATTGGAGGCAAGCGTCTATGGAGCAGAAAGCCAAAGCCCGCGCGCGCATCAGTTGCAACCCAACAAGTAGCAACCCATTTACAAGACATGGGCTTGAGAAATCCAAGACCCGGCCCATAACCCGGATCCAAAACCCGTTTTACTCTGAGCCATCAGATTTGATCCATCCGCATCCAACGATCGCTCCACCCATCTCATCATTTCTCGCTGCTCCCGCTCAACACCAAAACCGCCTATACCCTTACCCATCGACCAAACACACCATTTCACCTTTTCTCTTCTCTTTCTTCTCCCCCGACACTTTCAGAGAAAACCGATACCTTCTCCTCCCCCGACCATACCAAGAAATGACCTAACCACCACCATCTCCTTCCCCCCGACACCAGCACCAATAGCTCCGGTAGCGCATGCTCCGCCACTCTATCTCAAGTTATCTCCATCATAGCTTCTCCATACCCTAGAAAGCTAGGTTAGAGATAGTTGAGCTAGGGTTTTCTCTAACATCAAATCAATGGAGTCAGAGACGATTTAGCAGAGGAAAGAGGTTTGGGTTTTTGTTTAATTGCTAGTTCGGGTGATTGTGAGGTATAAAAAGAGTTGTTTTTCATGTGAGAGGGGGAAGTCAGTTTTTAGGGTTTTATTTTGGTTAACCTAATTTGAATTCTGCTTTAATTTCTGCATGATGTTCTAAGTTATTTAACTGGGGTGTAGATGAAACCCTTAATGTTATATGGAGTTAATTCATATTCAAGCTTCTATTCTTACTGTGTTGTATTGTATTAGGATTATTAGCTAATTGTTGAGCAAATTAGCCTGTGATTGGTTGTGCTGTAAGAAGACAACCAATACTAGGGGAGAATTAGTGAATGCAATTGGCATAATTTCCTTTGAATCCTTCAAGGGAGTGTAAGAGTATAACTTGAATTGTGTTACCTTAGTATAGGATTATGAGGTGAATTCAATCACCCTAGTGTTCTCACCCATTTGCTTACAACACATCTTGTTCATTTGTTGCCTTAGAATAGAGTCACAAAGAACTCCAACTAGTCGTATCGACACCCAACAAACTTATATTTTGATACTTCTCTAGGAAATCAGTTTAGTAAATCCCTTATATCAACTTTACACACACTCCACCTCCCTCGTGGATTCGATCATGCTTGCCACCTCCAATAGGCACTGTGCACTTCTGCAAATCAACCGTAGGCAAGACACTCTTAACACCCTATCAATGAGAATTGTTGAAACTGGAAATGCAAAATTCATTAAGGATGGCGAAGTTAGTGTGAGTACACCGGTCAAGAAAAGTCTGCTCAAGAAATCGAGTAATAATCCCTTTACCTTAGATTTCTACTAATATTGTGACTCCTCCTATTGTTGAACCGACCATGAGGAGAAACACAAATAACGGCACCGGAGCTTCATGATGAGACTATTTCCAATGAAGAAATTGTAGAACAACCTCAAGAAGTATCCTTAAGAAGATCTACTAGAGAACGGCAAAGGGCTATTTCTGATGATTATGTGGTTTATCTACAAGAATCGGATTTTGATTTAGGGATTATGAAAGATCCAGTTTCTTATTCACAAGCTATCAAATGTAGTAATTCTGGTAAATGGATTAATGCTACGAAAGTAGAAAAAAATCGATGGATGATAATGGAGTCTGGGAATACGTTGAATTGCCCAAGGACACAAAGCAATCGGGTGTAAATGGGTGTTTAAGACCAAACGCAATGCTAATGGCAATATTCAATGTTATAAAGCTAGACTTGTAGCCAAAGGTTTCACTCAGAAAGATGGCATTGATTACAAAGAGACTTTTTCTCCGTGTCAAAGAAAGACTCTCTCGGGGTTATTCTCGGCATTAGTAGCTCAATATGACCTTGAGTTACATCAAATGGATGTGAAAACAACTTTTCTTAATGGTGAGCTTGAGGAAGATATTTACATGTGTCAACCTGAAGGTTTTGTCCTAGAAGGACATGAACACATGGTCTGCAAACTTAAGAAATCAATTTATGGACTTAAGCAAGCCTACATGCAGTGGTATCTAAAATTCAACGAAACCATTCAAAAATTTGGTTTTGAAGAAAATGTTGTAGATCCATGCATATATCTCAAGATGACATACTACTTGCGAGTAGTGATCTTGGTCTTATGCATGAAACTAAGGAATATCTCTCGAAGAATTTTGAAATGAAAGATATGGGCGAGGCTTCTTATGTGATTGGGATAGAAATATCCCGTGATAGATCACTTGGAACATTATCAATCTCACAGAAAGCATATATCGAAAGAATTCTAGAGAGGTTTGAGATGAGTGCATGTAAGCCAAGCATAGTTCCGGTTTCTAAAGGAGACAAGTTTGGACTCAATCTTTGTCCTAAGAATGAGCTGGAACGTAAGCAAATGGATAAAATCCCTTATGCTTCTGTGGTGGGAAGTTTAATGTATGCTCAAGTTTGCACACGACCAGATATCAACTATATAGTTGGTATGCTGGGAAGATACCTTGTGAATCCTGGAATGGAACACTGGAAAGCTGCAAAGAAAATTTTAAGGTACCTGCAAGGAACAAAGGATCATCGTCTCACATTCACGAAGTCGATCAATTTGAGTTGGTTGGCTATCTGATTCCGATTTCATGGGATGTAATGATACTCGAAAGAGCACTTTTGGATATCTTTTTCTATTAGGCGGAGGAGCAATATCATGGAAAAGTGCAAAAGAGTCTATTCTCACCGGCTCAACAATGAAAGCCAATTTGTAGCATGTTATGAGGCTACAAATCACTGTTCATGGCTGCGGAATTTCATCTCAATGTTTGGAGACCTAAATTTTTCCTCACTTTGTGAAACTTTACTTGTGATAATGCCGCAGGTATTATTTTCAAAGCACGCTAGATATACTAAGGGTTCAAGACACATGGATCTAAAGTACCTATGCGTGAAACAAAGGCATTCGATGAAAAAGTTGTTCATTGAACACATAGGCACAAAACTTATGATTGCAAATGCATTTACTGAAGGCGTTACCTCCTAAGACCTTTTTGGAACATGTTGGAAACATGGGTCTTGAGGAGTAACAAACAATTAGTTTCACTTAGACTTTTGCTTATGTTTGAACACTTATTGAGATCTTATTATTGTTGTTATTCTGAACTTATTTCGTATCCACTTTAGTATACTTTTATGTTATTGGATGAATGTTACGAGTAAATTGTTTTCTTTTGAAGACATTACTGGACCATTATGATATCCCTATTTAAGGCCTGATTAAGTAATTTGCTTATGTTGTGGTACATGGAAGGGAACATGTTGATAACAAGACAATGTGCCACCTCCATGAATCGCATAAGTAATTTGCTTGGTTGAGGTATTACGTTTCACCGTTATATTTGTTTAGTAATTATGCGCGCTTATGTTTTTCTACGTTTAACAGTTAAATAGATTATCACGTGGACCAGTGGGAGAATGTAAGAATATTTCTACATTAGAAATATCTTGTTGGGCCATGTGATATCTTTGGTTAATTTAGAATATGGCTAAACATGTTGGTTACAAATATTGGGGTCCTTTCATATTCCCTCTTCCTTGATGGACGGTCGAGATTAAATGACAAATCTAAATCCTATGAACCTTGGTCCTCCTTCTACCTATAAAAGGAACTCTATAACCATCAGAATAAGTGTTCATGAATTTTATTATTCCATCACAAAAAAAAGGGGTCAAGAAGGAGAAACTAAGAGTTTCTCAAGGTATTCTATTTTTACGGGTGTTCTTGCTGGACATTTTGGATTCAACCAAATGGCATCAGGTATCCTTCCTAACACAACTATGCTTATGATGTGATTATCATGTTTGTTCAAAGATCCTTTAAATATAAAATAAATCTTATATGAACATCTTTAACAAGATTGTTCTACCCAAAGTAAACTTTGAGATCGTACCAATATCGAAAATCCTAGTGATGTGAGTGTATCTCAACACCACTTTCTTTCAAACGATTCGGTTCAACTTTTGAACCTTTAACCTATCAAAACAAACATGGTGTAGAACACCAATATATACCAATCTCTCACCGTATCCACAACTCACATTAACTAAGCTTGAAAAGCGTTGTTAATAACATTTGATATCCTTACAATGCCGTGCAAGAATGGCAAATAAATTCATAATCTATATTATGTTCATTTCTTGGTGAGAGTTGATATTCACATTAGTTTTGACTAGGTTTCTAATTATTTCGGTTTTGGATTTGTATAAAATTATATCTCATAATTATATGAGTCACATGTTTATTGTCATACACAATAATTCTCAATATCTTGTTTCCCTAAAATTTATTCTAAGATTAAACAATCAATTTGTTCAATTTAGAATGCCATTATTTGATCACTACGATAACTACAAATAGTTCATCAAACATACCTCAATTTCTTTTACAGCTCAATTGGTTATAAATCATTGTTCATTCTTTGCGCACCAACAAAGAAATCAGCAACCCCATCGCTCCTCACATCGATTAATCTCCCGCAATTTTTATTTCATAGGAAAATAAAAACTTGCTCAAGTAAGTGAGTCTTCACCACACAATCATGTACATGTGAGCATTTGAAACCAAAAATAAGCAAGGTATGCACTTACATAATTACTTCAAGACCATTCACAGAATTAGTACTCTAATATGCTCTTAAATATTAAACAAAGATACAAAGTTCTTTAGTTATAACATAATGTATTTACAATTTTCTAATAAGCATTTTATCAAACATACGTAGTGTATTAGTTTGATTGCTAACAATGATCTTCTTTTTCTTTATCAAAACAAGAGTATGAAGTCCTAGAATCAAAACATGATTTTAAAGTAACTTCTTACATCTCTAATCTCTAATCTCAAGTATCATGTCTCCTATTTTGGACATATATACACAACAATTTCGAAATAACCACATCTCTCAAATTAAAAATCCAAACAGGAAATTTCAAAATGGGTTTTGAAGATAAGTTCATGATTTACAAGTTTCATCTTACACATAAACCCAAAATATCAACACAGATCAGAAAAATGAAATTAATCATGATTAAATTTCTACTCGTCAGAAATTTTCAGCAACGTTATGCAGTTTTGTAAAGTACTCTAAAAATACTTTTCAGACTCCAAAAAATCTGAAATTTGACGTGGATTATCCTCATGATGTCTAGTATATCTAGTAAAAATTTCTAGACCCAATTCGTTATAGTTAAATAGATGCACATAAAATTCAACCACATGTTAAAAAACATTCGTTTATCATCAACAATATTTTCTTATATTAAAATTTTCATAAAGAAAAATCATAACCATGTTAAATCCTAGTCCATCAATATTAGACATAAAATTAATTTTAGGTACAATGTAACCTAAAATCTCAAGCATCATATTCAATCGCTAAACAAAAAATTATACAAGTTATAATTCTATAAAAAGAAATAAAACAATGATACTTATCGCGTTTCAGCAATCGTTTCTTTTGATTCGTATGTCAGAATAAAACGTCTTAAAATTGTTGGAACAATTGTCGAATTATGCATGCACAACAAATAAAATTAAACACGAAACAAACAACGTTATGGCCGAGTCGCGGACTAGGTCGCTATCTTTAAGACGTTTTCGCGGCTCTCGCCCAAAATTGTGCAAGCGTTCTTCAATGACGCGTCGTCCCCGAGGATAAAACAGTAGAGATCGATCTCTTACACAATCGCTCTTGCACGGTGAGAGGATGTGAAACTTCTACACTTCATTCTTGCTCAAAAACTCATTTAGAAAAATAAGAGATGTTCACACACTTATTTTTCTTTATCTAAAAATCTTTTCTTTTGTAAACTCAAGTCATAAAAGAAAAACTCTCTCACAACAAAAAAGATTTCAACAACTCTCCAAGTTCTTTTTAACACCAAAACATAAAAGAAAAACTCTCTCATTTTTTTTTCCAACCAAAATTCTGATTTATAGTCAAGAGTTTCAAAACAATTAAATGTTCATGAAAATGTTATCATGGTCGAGTTAACACCATTAAAAACCACAAAATAAAACTCTCAAAGTTATAATGGTGTAGTTAACACCATTAAAACTAAAAATATGAAACGGTCAAATTAATTATAGCAAAAATTAATTTCTTTCAATAAAGGCTATAAAAATATATTGATTGGGAATAAATTTGTGTTTTGAAAATATATTCCCAACATTGTTTCATGCTCCATTAAATGTGGACATAACCGGAGGCAACGGATGCGATGGATATCTTACCGACCCATGTACTTACCGGTTGGAACACACACAAATCACGACACACATCAATTAGGGTGACCTACTTCCATCTGTTTAATTAATTGTTTAGTAATAGATGCCCTTATTAATGGAGCTGGATGAGATCATCAGATTGATTACACGCGTCAAGACAATGTTAATTGATAATTTATTAATCTGATTCTACATCAATGTTAATTGATAATTTAATTAATCTACTTCGATAAGGACATATGCCCGTTTATAGTTACTCTGAGAAATAACCCTTTTGAGTCCATGAATGGCCCCAATTTGTTTCTAACGCAAATACAAAGGCACGTTTAAAACATGTACTCCTCCGTCCTTATTATATAGGCGGAATATTGATTTTCCTAATCAAAATAGATAATATGGAATTTAGTTTGAGGTGTTTTTGACATATATACCCTTATTTATGTTGTATGGAAATTTGTATTGAGAATAAGATAAGGGGGTATACACAAGAAAAAACAACCAAATTTATAAAATCCATGCATTTTTTTTATTTTAAGAGATTTCATCTTCTCCGCCTGTATATTAGGGACGGAGGGAGTATTTAAGAGCCAGCCGACCGACAATTACATTTACAGGCAATGCGAATAGAGATGGTTCTATCGACCTCAATCACTGGATATTTGACAGGTAATTGATTGGACAATGAAAGGCACAGGACGCGCGTAATGTTTTCCATAGGCCCCGTCATGAACAAGAAGATGTCGGTATGTTACAGTAGTACTAGTATACAGCTAGCAGAAAGGCCCCAACGGACCACGTCGTCGTCAACCAATAATAATATCTTCTCTTAGATAATATCTACTGAACTAATCCTTTTCCAAAACAGAAAAATCTAAAAACTACAGAACTAGTCCTAATAATTTAATTATCAATTGGAATTAATTAATTTCCTTGTTAATCAAATGTGTTAGTCACGCTGTCTCATTCGTTGGAGTTTTCATTGAGAGAAATGAAGTGGAAGAGAGATGTCTATATAAACAAGTGTCTGCTGCTCTGTATCTCTTCCACAGCTTCTTCTTCTCTCAATTTCTTCTGTCCAAGATAATTATAAGAAGGGATAAAATCTTGTTAACAAATACATAAACATGTCAACGGCAACTTTTGTAGACATTATCTTGGCAATCATCCTTCCTCCTCTGGGAGTTTTTCTCAGGTTCGGTTGTGAGGTACGATACAATAGTGTTTTCTTTAACTAGTCGATTAACAGTATTTCTTGTGCATTCTTTTAGCTTCCGACTAATAATAAACTGTATGTGTGCAGGTGGAATTCTGGATCTGCCTAGTTCTTACATTCCTCGGATACTTACCTGGAATCATCTATGCTATCTTTGTTCTAACAAAATGATGAATTATTATTATTGTTACAATTCATTTGCACCATCAAGTTCATTTGCACCAAAAAAAAAAAAAAAAAAAAAATTCATTTGCACTATCAAGTTGATTTAATTGGTTTTCATTTTCACAATTCATTTGGTGAATTAGTATTGTTGTTATCAGAGATCATCCATTTGGTGTTTGTACCTGCGTGTACGCATAAATGACTCTTGTGTGTTGGTTAATTAGGTTGGGTGAGTGTTCATTTTCTTTGTAATTACAAGAAGGGTTTGTTTCCCATATTGGGTTTAAATTTCAATAAACAAACTTAAAAATTATTTCATCTGTCCATATTTTTGAGCCGATACAGAGCACTTTGATTTTAATGTTTTTTTTTTGTGTATTATTAAAATGTTCTAACCAATGCTCCAGACAAAAATGGTGCCTATTGAGTGTTGTTTATCCATTCCAGCCTTCATGTGTACCACTGTCTCTCCCTTTCTCGGCTATCTGTTTGTGTTTCATGTGTACTACTGTCTCTCCTTTCCGGCTATCTGTTTGGATATTAAATCTGATCC
>JAJJWW010003113.1:0-110614 GCA_023531295.1 Papaver armeniacum | reverse complement strand
CGAACTAGTTTGGGTGAATCTTTGATAGGTGTAGAATACACCGTATTTAATATCTAGTATTTATGCTTTCTTTGCGAGTTTTCTTGTGAATTATGTATCTTATGTGTGCTTTTGAGTTTATTAGGTGCAATGGAGTCATTTGGAGCAAAAAGACCAATTGGAACTCGTTCAAATACAAGATTTCTACTTTTCATTGTGTAGAGGACGAAAAGACGAAGCCAGCGAAAGAATGAATCCGATGTCGTATAAAGATTCTTACATGTGAAACGAGAAGTTAAGCTTGTTGGTTATCCGAACCGATAGTTAAACAAAGATTGCTATTGACACCCCATCGGACGTTAAGGGGCATACAAGCTTCATAAGAAAAGCGAATTGTCATCTGGAAGACCGACGAGGTGGAATAAATTATAAAGGCACCGCAACATCGATAGGGGCTGCCACAATCATCTTATTCAATCCATTATCACGGCAAGTACGGGGAAGTTCCGAATGAGTGTGTGACGGTGGAGAGTTGCTTAACGAAGACGAGGTCGGCGGTTCAAGATTGATGCCGATGTCGGAGAAAAGAAGATGGAGGATACTGTGAAGATCATGATGGGTTTTGTTGTTGATGATAATCGGTAATGGTGGGTTTAGTGTATGACGTAGTTTATGACGTTGTCTTCTCATTGTGAGCTTGGCATGACATGCATGGAGGAGTTGAAGTTTCGGTGATGCTCGATGGTGCGAGGGAAGGTGACAATGAAGAAATCGGATAGCGAATGGAGTTTGAAACGCGTTGATGGTGATTGCGTTTATGGTCATGGATGGTGGGGAGCAAAGCTTTGTGGACAATGGAAGATGATGATGCTAACGGTGGTCTCTGTGGTTGATGTCTGTCGGAGATGGAGAAGATGATCGAGTTGGTATCTCAGCTGTTTGCTTCCTGGTGATGTTGATCGATGAAGGAGATAGCTCGATTTGGCTATGGAATAAACGGAGATGATGTTGCATTATCGAGTACTCAAGTCTACTGCAGAACACCACTTGTTGATGATATTGTTTGACAAAGATGGCAAGAGTTGAACAGATGGGAGAAGCTCGATGGATGAAGAGAAGATGGGTTTATGCTGTAGTTTTATTATGGTCATCGTTGGCGATTGGAGATGAAATGAGAATGTTCAATGGACGCGGCGTACCACGATGGAGGATTCGCAGCGATTGGGGAAGAGTGTTGGACAGTTTGGTTTTGGTACAAGGAAGAATTGTTTGTCGAGGAACTTGAGGATGGATTTACCGGACAGAGAAGATCAATATCATGTAATGGGTGTGATGTCCGGTTTCACCGAAAAGTGAGAAGACAATGGTTGCAACTTTATCCGTGGAGTCTCGCATGAATGATGGCGGTGATGACAAGTATCAATGGAGTTCGTAATACTTGGAGGAGGCTAAAATAAGTGGGGAAAACGGAGTGATCACCACGAAACAAGAAAAGAATGATAAGGAGATGCTCTGCGATGAGAGTCGGCTTGGCAGTGGACTCTCGCTTCTTACATTACCAGATCGATGGAAGGGAAGCTAACGGTGCAGAGATACTACAGATGAGAATGACGAGATTAGCAGAGAATGAAGAGGTTTGCTGCCATTAATGAGTTGGAAGTCAATGGAAGAACTCGAGCTCGATGCTGGGATTTTTAAAGCATTCGATGAGCTTTGAACAGAGTTCATGAGTCTGTGGTGGTATGATTGCGCGGCCGACTATCGAGAGCTTACGAGAGACTGCCTTGTGGGTTCCACTGAATCGATAGGCAAACCTATGACTTTTCACTTGGCCGTGACTTGCTTTTGGATTTTGGCGATTTTGGCAGCCACTTTGCACGGGGTGATGCACGGACACTTTCCTAATTTTACTAGGTTTCCTAGTTTCTTCAAGAGGAGGTTATAAAACTCTATATATAGAGAAGCCTAGGCACAATTTGGAGATTATCTTTATAACGTTTTATTATCTTTTCTCTACTTTGTTCTAGGGTTTAGAACCATGAAGTCTTTTCTCTTTCTTCTTGTGATGAACTCCTTGAATATGAGTACCTAATTTTCTTTTGGTTATGGAATAGTTGGATTTCACAAAGCATGATTCTTTGATTCAATATATTAGTTTTGTTTTGTCTCATATCTATCGTTTGCAATTCTCCGAAAATATTGTTTTATGATTGATTGATTGTTTTGTCAAGTTGCAAATTGGTAGAACTTCTAATCACATCTATTGCTAGTTTAGGGTTTATTATACGCAAAAGTGATATTCCTTGAATACAAGTAGCATAATATGATTATGGTTTGTAGTGATATATTCTTATGATCATATGTGAATCGTAACCTTTGTTAAATTGAATTAGTGCGCTTTCCACGTTCAATTGCTTTGATTGGCCTGATTTCATAGAACTTAACGATCTAGGGAATTAAACTTGATTAGTGCTTTTACACGTTAGGTTGTTCCTTTAGGTAGAATTCATATTCGCATCTTTTAATGTGTTTGTTGATGACATGAGGAGATTTGCGGGATATTCTTGCGATCAAGGTATTCTAGGGTCTTTGATATAAGTTGAGATTAAATATCAATTCTAGTTATTGTGAAAAGCATGTTTGTGAATGAAAACGAAATCCTTAACCAATATTTCTTATCCTTGAATCTATTTGTTTATTTCTTTATTTGCTTTTTGTTTATTTTTATTTACACAATCAGAAATTCTTCCGGGTGTTTTATATAGGAAACCATAATAATTTGACAACCTAGACCTCTCTGTGGGATCGATCCTTTCTTGCCCTTGCTATATTTATATTTTGAGTAGTAAGAAAGTGTAATTATATTTGTGTCGCTACTTACAAACGATCAGAATTTTAGCGCCGCTGCCGGGAGGCAGCGGTTGTCAATGTTCTTGGTTTCTTATTTTTGTATTTGGTTTTTGTTTTATTTTTATTTTTATTTTCCTGGGTTCTAACTTGGTTTGAGAATCTTATTTCGGGTGCTTATTTCGATGGAAGGAGCATATTGGAGCAATGGATATGATTTTCAACCTCCTCAACACTATGAAAATTACCCACCATCTATGGGATGCAATCAAAACCAATTTATTGGCTATGATGCATATCCTAGAGAACCTTATGGTGATTTTCATACATACCAACAACAACCTTGTAGTGGGTATGTAAGTCAAGCACCTAGGTGGGATAATTCTACATCTAATTGGCTATATTCGAGTTGTATGCAGATTTTGAATGGGTTACAAAACATGCAACAAAGGCTAGACCAACTTGACCGTGATAGAGAGAACGTCGCACAAACCAATTTTTGGAATATTTCTTCTTACCCACTCGGATCGTAGTTATGATCATTCACCCATTCAAAGGGAAGAGTCATGGGAAAGAGAACATATTGTAGTCAATGGTGGTAAGCGTGTGAACGTCAAAGAGACTTGGCGAAATTATACAAGTTGGAAGATGATGGAGCCTCGGAAGAGCTAGTCGATGAAATTAGTAGGACCATTCATATGGAACTTAAACGACGTCGTGATAAGGGTTGGGAAACCGAACTGACGATTCTTATTATGGTGAGTCTGAAGATGAAGACGAGGATGAATGTGTTAAAAAGGACCGACCTTTGGAGATATTTGATGACATTAGTGTAGTTAACTCAATTATTGATCTTTATAATGATCAACCACCTATTCAAAAGGTAATTGAGTATGATGAAACTAGTGTGTTACACAACTTCCTTACAACAAGGTGTGAGTCTAATAAAGAGGAGTATGTTGAGAATGAGACCGTTATGACCAATATTGTGGAAGACCCAATGGAGCTTGCAAATGATTGTAATGATGATGTTTATGTCGAGACTTTGGTTATGGGGGAACGGACAAGAATGGTTGCAAGGTTTAATAGAGGACCATGATATAAAAGAGGTGAATAATTCACTTGAGTTTTCAAGGATGAAGAGGATTCCTGATACAAGAGATTGTGAAAGGTTTATCTAACCCTTTGCCTATTGTTTCTTCTCCTTTTCTCTTATTGGTTTGAATGTATGTGCTTCGAGTATTGTTGAATGACTTTGTTTCTCGTTTTCCGCCATTAGAGAAACTTGATTCTCATACTATGCAGGTTATGGAACAAGAAACCGTGGAAGTACCCGACTTCTATATTCTTTATACACTTCCATGTGTGGACAAGAATAAGTGTGGGGAAGTTTTATCGGTTCATAGCTTCACTTTTGCTTTATTGTACTAATATTTGTGTGAAGCTAGTGTTTGCAAAACAGGTTCAATGGAAGGATCCTCAACTTTTCAGATTGTTGATATATGGGGAATGAATCTTGCAAGAAGCTAAGTCGGGCCGTCGACTTTAAAACAAGCGCTTAGTGGGAGGCAACCCACCGGTTTTGTATCTCTTATCCTTTTTCTTTTTTATTTTTGTTTCGTTTATTTATTTTTTACTGTTTTCATATCATATTTGCATCCCTATGGTTAATTTCATTGAGTCCGTAATCTATCTTAGAAGAGAATTATGCCGAATACCTTTTCGTCAGAAAATTTCAGACTGCGCGTAGTTCAGTCCAGAGACCATAACTGTCAGACCGTTTATCGAAACACTGTGAAATTTTGACACTGTGTAGAAAACACGTAGGCGAACAACTTTTGTGAAATGGAGTTTTTCCAAATTCCCTTACCAATTTGCACAGTTTTTGCGTTTTATCAGCTGTTACGTCAGAATTCAGAACTTTTCGGTTTTACACATTGAGGACAATGTGAAGTTTAAGTGTGGGGGAGCATTATATGTTTGTATAGTTTGAACTTGTGCCTTTTAGGATGACACCATTAGTGGATGGAACCATTTTGAATGCAGGAGTTGAGGAACCAATTAACTAAAAGGGAAGAATATAGCCTCGAAATCACAAATTAACATGATAGTTGTTACCATATCTCGGAATATCACCATATCGCATTCTATTTTTATTTTTCCATATTTATCTATTGTTCTCTAAGTGCTTTGGTGGGTCACTAAACATCGACGTGTTATTACTGCTAGGATGAAATAGAGTGGTTGAGTTACTAGAAAAAAAAAAAAAAATTGAAAAAGAAAAGAAAAGAAAAAAAAAAGGACCGACCAATTAGACCAAAACGGAATAAAAAGACACTTGGGAATAGCAGTATGTGTGAAACGTAGTCCCTAATCTCCGCGCCTAAACAAGCGTGGAATGCGGATCCAAGGCAACTATCATGTACTTGTCGACAAGAAGCATGCGCTTGGATCCAAAAGATCTAATCATGCCTCTAAAAAAAAAAAAAGAAATTGGATCCAGTTTGATCCAATTATAAAAAACAAAAAAGAAAGTTTTATTATTGTGTTGAATAAAGTCACTTTTGGTTCCCTTGTATATGCCAATTGATTTGATGTAGCATTCAAGACCAAGTAGCTCAATCCAATAGGATTAGGTTCATCTTAGCAAGACCTTCGAGATAGATATGGGAAACATCGAACACTTGTGAATATTCGCCAACATCTACATCTAATCCATCTTCTTAATCTTTTCATTGTGATTGTGGTTTGTTAGTTTTCAGTATTGTGGCTTGTTCAACTATCTAATTAGAGTTTATTTACTAATAATTGAATTGAATTTGCAAGGTACCTCCTCCTGTAATCAATTTTGGATTCGTTCATTGATTTGTCACGAATAGACGGAGTTTGAAATATAGGTTTTGTAGGTATATCTCTTGTAAACCTTCACGAGACTATAACTCGTCCACTAGGGACACCTAGGGGTTTAAAGGCTTGTTATTTATGCTAAAAGTGACCGTAGCCTCGACGACACGGAGTTGTTGTATTTTATTGTTTTGTTTGATTTGCTCGAGGACTAGCAAAGTCTAAGTGTGGGGGAATTTGATAGGTGTAGAATACACCGTATTTAATATCTAGTATTTATGCTTTCTTTGCGAGTTTTCTTGTGAATTATGTATCTTATGTGTGCTTTTGAGTTTATTAGGTGCAATGGAGTCATTTGGAGCAAAAAGACCAATTGGAACTCGTTCAAATACAAGATTTCTACTTTTCATTGTGTAGAGGACGAAAAGACGAAGCCACTGGCGAAAGAATGAATCCGATGTCGTATAAAGAAGTTACGGGTGAAACGAGAAGTTAAGCTTGTTGGTTATCCGAAATCGACGGTTAAACAAAGATTGCTATTGACACCCCATCGAGACGTTAAGGGGCATACAAGCTTCATAAGAAAACTGAATTGTCGGTCCTGGAAGATGGGACAGTGGAATAGCGTTATAAAGGCACCTGCAACACTCGATAGGGGCTGCCACAATCATCTTATTCAATCCATTATCCACGGCAAGTACTGGGGAAGTTCGAATGAGGCGTGTGACGGTGGAGTTGCTTAACGAAGACTGAGTACGGCAGTTCAAGATTGATGCCAGTATCGGAGAAAAGAAGATGGAGGATACAGTGAAGATCATGATGGGTTTTGTTGTTGATGATAATCGGTAATGGTGGGTTTAGGCTGCATTTGACCAGAGTTTATGACGTTGTGCTTTCTTGTGAGCTTGGCATGACATGCATGGAGGGGAGTTGAAGTCGGTGATGCTCGATGGTGCGAGAAGGTGACAATGAAGAAATACTTTGGATAGCGAATGGAGTTTGAAACGGCAGTGATGGTGATTGCGTTTATGGTGCTTTGTGATCGGTGGGGAGCAAAGTCGTGGACAATGGAAGATGATGATGCTAACGGTGGTCTCATGGTTGATCTTTGTCGGAGATGGAGAAGATGATCGCCGGAGTTGGTATCTCATTGTTTGCTTCCGTGATGTTGACTGATGAAGGAGATAGCTCGATTTGGCTATGGAATAAACGGAGATGATGTTGCATTATCAGTACTCAAAATCTAGACCACCACCGTTGATGATATTGTTTGACAAAGCATGGCAAGAGTTGAGCAGAGATGGGAGAAGCTCGATGGATGAAGAGAAGATGGGTTTATGCTGTAGTTTTATTATGGTCATCGTTGGCAGTTGGAGATGAAATGAGAATGTTCAATGGACGCTGGCAGACACGATGGAGGATTCTACAGCGATTGGGGAAGAGTGTTGGACGAGTTTGGTTTTGCTGTACAAGGAAGAATTGCTGTCGAGGAACTTGAGGATGGATTTGGCTGGACAGAGAAGATCAATATCTGCTAATGGGTGTGATGCTCGGGTTTCACTGAGGCAGAGAAGACAATGGTTGCAACTTCTATCTGTGGGTCTGCTGCGAATGATGGCAGTGATGACAAGTATCAATGGAGTTCGTAATACTTCCTGGAGAGCGAAACTGTTGGCTGAAAACGGAGAGTGATCACCGACGAAACAAGAAAAGAATGATAAGGAGATGCTACTGATGAGAGTCAGCTTGGCAGTGGACTCTCGCTTCTTACATTACCAGATCGATGGAAGGGAAGCTAACGGTGCAGAGATACTACAGATGAGAATGACGAGATTAGCAGAGAATGAAGAGGTTTGCTGCCATTAATGAGTTGGAAGTCAATGGAAGAACTCGAGCTCGATCTTTAAGGATTTTAAAGCATTCGATGAGCTTTGAGCGAGTTCATGAGTCTCGTGGTGGTATGATTGCTGGCGACTATCGAGAGCTTACGAAGAGAATTGCCTTGTCGGTTCCACGGAACGATAGGCAAGCTAGACTTTTCAAATGGCGTGACTTGCTTTTTGGATTTTGGCGATTTTGGCAGCCACTTTGCACGGGGTGATGCACGGACACTTTCCTAATTTTACTAGGTTTCCTAGTTTCTTCAAGAGGAGGTTATAAAAATCTATATATAGAGAAGCCTAGGCACAATTTGGAGATTTTAGAACGTTTTATTATCTTTTCTCTACTTTGTTCTAGGGTTTAGAACCATGAAGTCTTTTCTCTTTCTTCTTGTGATGAACTCCTTGAATATGAGTACCTAATTTTCTTTTGGTTATGGAATAGTTGGATTTCACAAAGCATGATTCTTTGATTCAATATATTAGTTTTGTTTTGTCTCATATCTATCGTTTGCAATTCTCTGAAAATATTGTTTTATGATTGATTGATTGTTTTGTCAAGTTGCAAATTGGTAGAACTTCTAATCACATCTATTGCTAGTTTAGGGTTTATTATACGCAAAGTGATATTCCTTGAATACAAGTAGCATAATATGATTATGGTTTGTAGTGATATATTCTTATGATCATATGTGAATCGTAACCTTTGTTAAATTGAATTAGTGCGCTTTCCACGTTCAATTGCTTTGATTGGCCTGATTTCATAGAACTTAACGCATCTAGGGAATTAAACTTGATTAGTGCTTTTACACGTTAGGTTGTTCCTTTAGGTAGAATTCATATTCGCATCTTTTAATGTGTTTGTTGATGACATGAGGAGATTTGCGGGATATTCTTGCGATCAAGGTATTCTAGGGTCTTTGATATAAGTTGAGATTAAATATCAATTCTAGTTATTGTGAAAAGCATGTTTGTGAATGAAAACGAAATCCTTAACCAATATTTCTTATCCTTGAATCTATTTGTTTATTTCTTTATTTGCTTTTTGTTTATTTTTATTTACACAATCAGAAATTCTTCCGGGTGTTTTATATAGGAAACCATAATAATTTGACAACCTAGACCTCTCTTGGGATCGATCCTTTCTTGCCCTTGCTATATTTATATTTTGAGTAGTAAGAAAGTGTAATTATATTTGTGTCGCTTACTTAACGACGATCAATCTTATATTAGAAGAGAAGATTCTCAAGAATAAACAAACTAGGTGCAATCAGATTTCAACCACCGTTAGTCAATCAAATCAATCGAAACAAAGATAAACCGCAATTATCTAGTTTCCCACCAACGGGTCGCGCTAGAGCTTCTCAATCCCAAAGAAGACTTTAAATTGAGGGTCGTAAGAGATTTCACCTAATTAGGTTACCCTCCTCTCTGAATATGCGACTACACCAGTAACAACAACAAAAGAGTAAATATGTTGTTACGAAGGATTAGTTTGCTAGAAAGGAAAACTTCGTGTATTTATAGACAAGGAAGTTTGGACACTAAGGAATTTCCAAAACCGAAAATATTCTCAAGATATTCATAAAAACACAGATTCGGTTTTCATAATTCCCTGAAATGCTCTCATTCCAAAAATAACGATCGAAATCTCTCTTTGAAAATCTAATTAGTAAATGCACATTACTAATTCTGTAATTTCCCTACAAAATGAAATTAATAACCTTAATTAAAAGATTCTTAACTTACTTGTGTTTCGATCCTGGGATTCTCTTCCCTTAGCCGTTTAGGAATATCTTTGAACAATTATAGAAATAAATATTCACAACACGTGTTCAAAGTTTGTCGACATCTTAACTTTGTAAGTTCTCTTTCACACTTACAACCTTGCAACTGATTTCCACACTTCCAAACAAGTTTAGAATTAGTTCATCTGACTTTCAAGAACTATGTGATTGATCAAACCAACATTCAATCACAATCATGGGTTTACGGTTCTACCAAAACAAGTTTCGGTTTCTACCTCCATGTGAGTATTGTGCATAGTCACACTAGCTTCCCAAAAGTTCGGTTGACTAGGTACTAGGATCGGTTCCTCACATATATATGGTATCTAACTTATATGTGTTGCATATGTCCATAGGATCGGTTCCCCTTTCTGCTATAAACCTTGCTGCACCCCATACAAGGATCGGTTCCCTTTGATGTACTGCACCCCTTACTAGGATCGGTTCCCTTTCCCTTACTAGGATCGGTTCCCTTTCCCTTACAAGGTCATACATACAAAATTCGATCATACCACAGGTGATTACTTAAGATCGGTTTTACTAATAAAAGTTATACCAATACATAAGTCAGACCTTTGTGAACAGTTCTACCAAGAACACAGCAAGTTGTGAGCGGTTATACTCTATCACACATATTGGTTGTTCATAAGATATGCAATGAATAACAAAACCAATAACACCTGGCAATTCTTTTTCGGTTCACAAACAAGTTTATGAACTTACTTCCTTAGAACACATGTAAACATTGTTCCCTAGGTTGAAATCCTCACCTCATACCCATACATAATCACAACAGCATTCAAATGATTATGACGATGTCTTATCTACAAAGTTTAATGGATAAACAATAAACCTCGTATTGTATTCCTTAATACTATGTCAATCTAAAGTTCAAATATGCTTCGCAGTTATGTTTTCAATATGCACGACTTGAAAGATACGTCAGGGAATGAAACAGTTCAAGTCAAATATCACTAACCTCAAGTGGAAGGATGATTGTTGTCGTTGTAGCTCCTTGCTTCTTCACATCTTCAAGTCTTCGCAATACTTGTAATGTCTCATATCCTAATACTTTCAAGCTAACCTATACGAAGTTTAACTCTAGTACATAATCAAGCGACTCTTAACATGAGTTTTGATTCACTAAAATATTACAACCAAACTTGACATACCAACACTTGTTGGGTTCAACCAAGCCATGCTCTAACAGATCCGTTTACACCCTTTACTTCTTGCCACCACTAATTGTCCCGCTTCATGACACTTTCTTATAATCTAAGCGTATTGCACGCCGCACGCCGAAACCGCCTGACCAATACCCCCGATGAGTATCCCCCAGTTTGTGACATGTTTGATGTCTCGAGTGTTTTCGTGGAAAACGTGTAGCAGGTTGCTATGTTCGGCAAGTCAAAGTCAAGATTCTTGACGCAGGAAAATAGCATGTGATGCTATTAGGCACGTCTTGGCTGGTCGCCTAAAACTTGCCACAAGTCCGTCAGTTCGGTGGCGAACTTGGATGGCTGAGATTGCATCTCATGAGAAAGGGTAGCCGTTGATTATGGCTACCTTCGTTGGCGCCCACAGTAATGGCACAAGTGGCGTTTTTGGTGTATGCCGGTGGCACTGCGGCATGACCGGTATAGCTCGTGCATGCCGGTGGCACGGTGGGTATAAGTGGCGCCTGGCGTAGCCATAGCCACGAGATTTAAGCGGCTGGTCGCCTAAAACTTGCCACAAGTCGGTCAGTTCGGTGGCGAATTTGGATGGCTAAGATTGCAATATCATATTGAATATAACATATTTTGCCCTCAACAATATTGAGTTCCAATTTAGTTAGAAGATTCTGAAAGTACACAACATAATTACACCTCAGCATCATATGAATGTATGCATAGCAGTTCCGAAAATGAAAATCATCCAATATCAGAAAGCAATAACGTATGTACCGTTAAAATTTCCAAGTCAGCCTTTACTTCCCATTTGTCTGTATAAATATGCAGATTCTTTATATACATATACAGATCATACAAATAATCTGCCAACACCGATTCTTTTTCTCCATATGAAAAACTATCCCATTGTGCCAAGACCTGTCTCATGAACTCCCTGAAGTTTAAAAGAAGGAAATTCAAAATTCAATTGTTGTATCTTATAAACTTGTGATTATAAACAAAATAACGAATGAACCCAGTGCTCAACCTTCAACATCCAAACTCAATTTATACCACAAAAGAAAGAAATCAACTAAACCCTAATTAGGGGGGAAAAAAAAGACATCTCAGAAACCCAAACTTAGCCGAGGGATTTTAGTGTTTTTTAATGAAATACATATGAAAATAATAAGCATAACTGGCTTGTATCCTCCCTTCGTAGTCGGGAACAATCGCTTCTTCGTTCTCCATCATTTCCTGGTGGAAGAAAAAGAAGACCCAAGTAAAGTAAAAATTGGGGATTGCCGCAAACCGAAAATAACCTAATTGTATGTTGGAGCAAATCTGTACCCCCGTCAATGGGTACCCAATTACCCGGACCCGAACCAGATCCGGTTAATTCGGGACCGGTTCCGGGTCCTAAAATTGGACCCATTAGCCATTTAAATACCCGTTTATTTCATCCTTTTATTATTTTTTAGCAAAATTGGAAGGCGTCTAGATTTAATCTTTATTTAGAATAAAGAAACAATTATAAACCTATACTAAAATAAATTGAATTCAAGCAAAAAAAGAGGAGGATATTAAGTTTTTAAGAAAATATTTGATAGTTTTTCAATATCCAACGGGTAACACATAAATTTCAAACAATAAGGGCACCCATTTAACACGTTACAGACATACTGAGAACAGAATTTACCTCGGCATCACCGACTGCTTGGATCGGAATCTGGACACCATCTGGTTTTTCCTCCTATAGTATACATATTAGGGGAAAAAACTTATATACATTTAATAAGATGCTATTTCAAGATAATATATTTTTATAAATATGCTCGTCATCAAGGTAACAGAGAACACGTTACAAACATAATGAGAACAGAATTTACCTCGACACTATCGACTGCTTGGATCGGGTTCTGGACATCATCTGACCTTTCTTCCTATAGTACACATATGATA
Source organism: Papaver armeniacum (assembly GCA_023531295.1). Lineage (NCBI taxonomy): Eukaryota > Viridiplantae > Streptophyta > Magnoliopsida > Ranunculales > Papaveraceae > Papaver > Papaver armeniacum. The sequence goes on along the minus strand of JAJJWW010003113.1, from coordinate 98,164 downwards.
GGAAAAGTTTATATTCGTTCAATAAGTTGCTATTTCTAGATAATAGGAAAAGTTTATATTATAAACATGCCGAGAACAGTGAGCAGAGCAGTTACCTTGATGTCGTCGTCAGGTAGACATATATCTGTCAGTTTGCACATGATTTGCTCAATAAATGCACAAGTATCCGGACCACTACTGATACAATCTGTTTTCTTTAGTGAAATTTCATAAGCATCCTCTTCTTCTTGAAGATACTCCTGAGAAAATTAGTACCGTACAAAAAAAGAGAATCAGGTATACTCTATAATATGATGATTGATCTAGGAAACATATGTTAGTCACTACCTGGAGCCGCTTTTTAAAGTCATCGAGCTTTTCCACATCAATATCTTCAACATTGAATTCTTCTAACGCTTTTATTTGCTCCGCAAACTGATCCCCTACGGCAAGTGCTTTTTCTTTCAACTCTTTCAACTCATTTTTGTTCATAACAAACTTAAGGTATTCTTTCCACTCCACCACACTTTGTATCACTTGAATCCCTTCAAGAAATTTACCATCTGAAAAGTTACCTTCCTTTATGATACTCCGAAGCTTTTGGAGCATCTGTTGTAAGCTCGTCGTAAAAGAAAAAACAAGTTACTAACAGCAACACAAGAGTTTATATAATATAGAGCAATTAAAGACTTGAGTTATAACTAATCATACCATGCCTACTTTTTGACGAGCGCGAAAGACTGCAATCTCATATTGAATATAACATATTTCGCCCTCAGCAATATTGAGCTTCAATTTAGTCAAAAGATTCTGAAAGTACACAACATAATTACACCTCAGCATCATATGAATGTGTGTATAGCAGTTCCGAATATGAAAATCATCCAATATCATAAAGCAATAACTTATGTACCCTTAGAATTTCCAAGTCGGCCTTTACTTCCCATTTGTCTGTATAAATATGCAGATTATTTATATACATATGCAGATCATACAAATAATCTGCCAACACCAATTCCTTTTCTCTATATGGAATACTATCCCAATGTACCGAGACATGTCTCGCGAGCTCCCTGAAGTTTAAAAGAAGGAAATTTAAAATTCAATTGTTGTATCTTATAAGATTGTGATTATAAACAAAATAACGAATGAACCATGTATTCAACCCTCAACATCCAAACTCAATTTATACCACAAAAGAGTGAAATCAATTTAACCCTAATTAAAAAAGAAAGAAAAAAAAAAAACATCTCAAAAACCCAATTAGACGAGGGATCTAGTGTTTTTTAATGAAATACCTATGAGCATCAGTGGTTTCTTTCGTTCTCCATCGATGGTGGTCGGCATCAATCGATGCTTCGTTCTCTGATGTTTGCTGGTGGAAGAAAAACACGACCTAAGTGAAGTGAAGATTGGGGATCGGCGCAAATCGAAAATAACCTAATTTGTATACTGGAGCAAATTTGTACACCCAATCACCTTTTATTGTTGTTTATATGTGGTGAGATTTCTTCTATAAAAAGATCCAAAGGCGAGAGACACGTGTCTTTGCCTAAATAACGAAGGCAGTAGACAGTCCTCGTTTCGGAACTTTTAATTGGGGGCATAACTTTTTATTTGCACCCCAATTTTTTGAGGGCGTATTAAACCGATATTGAAAAGACTATTTTACTCTTTACAAAACATAAATCTTAAAAATCAGTTAACTCTAATTAGAAATCATAATTAGGCCCCTAATCTATATACCCTAATCCTAAACCAAAAGAGAAAATCAGTTTCTCTTTTTTCTTTTCATCTTCCTCTCCTCCCCTTTCTCTTCTCCACCACCAACATTAACGACTCCACCGAGATTTTTTTTTTCTTCAACCGATTCATCGCGTAATCGTCGATGATAAAACTTTAATCGACAATTAACTTCTTCTACAAACATGGCTCGTACAAAGCTAACCGCTCGCAAAGAACGTCAAATCCCTAATCTCGTTGAAACCGCAAAAGCGAAGGTCGTTGAGGGAAGAACTCCCAAACCCAAAAAAACGAAACCCAAGGAAAAAATGGCTCCAATTAGAAGGTATGTGAAATTAAACCCACCTTTTATCCGATTTTTTGTTGTGTTTTGATTGTGAAAATGAGTTTGGTAACTGAAAATTAGCGGTTTCAGTTAAAGGGTCGTTACTATCGAAATGGAAACCCCAAACGACTTTTCATTTGTATGCGTATTATATGAAAAATCTTTAGTGTATTAGGTTGAAGATGACGACCCTAATTCTGCTCCTTCTACAATTTTTGCCCTAGAATAGAGTCGTGAATGTGTTAGGTTGAAGATGACGACTCTCTTTTGCCGACCCTTTTTTATTTCTTAACGACTCTAGATGGAACTCGAACAACCTTATGTTCCAAAAAATGATAGTGTCGTCATCTCAGGTCCCATAGAGTCGTCACTTAGCTATATGCCCTAGAGTCATCAACCCAAATCGTAGGATCGTTATTGCCTTTTTGACGACCCTTTGTTATTTGGAAGGGTCGTCATCATATAACTTTGAGTCGTCACATGTTATACAAGGGTCGTTTGTTTTGTAGATCATTTGAGTGACGACTCTTGAACTGATAACCATAAAGTTGATGTCTTATTAGGTTTTTTTGTTTTTTTTTTGTTTTGAATATAGTACCAAGAAAACCAAAGACAAGGTTCCAATGACGATAACTCATCCTTCCAAAGCTCCCCGCCACGATAAATACTTACTTGCCGGCCCATTACGCGGTAAAAAGCCGAGTGAGGTATCATTTTCTATCACCGAACCAAGAGACAAAGGTAATGAGTTGTCGTATTCATCAGAATCAGACTCTCCTGTTATTTCCGCTAACAGTAGTGGTGAAGAAGAAGAGATACAAGAAGATGAGATACAAGAAGGTGAGATACAAGAAGGTGAGATACAAGAAGGTGAGATACAAGAAGATCCTCCCGTACGAGGTGAGGAAGAAGAAGAGGGAGAAGAGAGTGATAAGGATGATGACTATAATGGTAATGGTGATGATTCGGATGATGGTAATGGTGGTGATGAGGAGGAGGAAGGGGATGAAGGTAATAATGGTGGTGATGAGGAGGAGGAAGATGATGGAGGGGATGATGCTTCTGGCACGGATGATGAAGAGGATGATGGTAAACAAGATGTAGAACATGAGGAACATAATGCAAAGCCGAAGCTAGAAAGAGGGTTAAGAAGGATGGAACCGATATTGCACCCGGCCACAGACACGTTCCCGCTACTCATTTGATGTTGTCTCCTCTTCGAAGTGGTAAACCTAGAGGAGAACCTAGAGATGGGGGCAAAGTTCTATTTGGATATTCTGGATCGTGGGATCATACCATCTATGAGACAATCGTAAGAATCCCAACTTTGCTTGCTATTTGATTAGTTGGTTGATATTAACTTTCTAATATTTTTTTAATATTTATTTGTTTATGTTTTATGAATCATAAGAATGACGCACGTCTTTTCAGGTACCAATCTTCTTTTAAGAAAATGGAGTTGTGGCCGCTAAAGGGTGAATGTGCAAGAGTTAGAGAATATGTTGAAAACTCCGGTTTGTACAATGTCGTTGTGAACTATGTGATTGCGTATGACAAGGTTGCAGTATCTAGTTTCTATGAAAGGTATTACGCTGAAGTCGACACATTTCCAACTTCCTTTTGGCGAGATGGCATTGACTCCTGATGATGCAGAACAGATATTAGGGGTGCAGGTCGAAGGTAAATCAACCAGTGACAAGTTAAAAAGAAGGCCTAGTTGGGATGAAATTTATACATGGACCAAGAACTTGTTTGGTCGGGATAAAGAGAAGACCGATGGGCTTTTCGTGTCGGGAACTAAGTACCCAAGAAAGAGTTCAAACTTGTGGAGATTAGGAAGATGTTTGTTTGGTACAGACGAGAAGGAAAAAGATGAAGGTCTCTCCGATATGGAATGTCGTTATGCGGCAAACAACGTATTTGTTGTACGTCCTTGCGTCGGTTGTATTTCCCGACAACAAAGGTAACGGTCGGCAGCCAACCTTCTCCACTTTTGGATCCCTTGGAAGATGTGAACAAGTACTCTTGGGGGACTGCCATAGTTGCACATATGAATTGTCAACTTTCCCAGGGATCTCGCTAACGAACTTCTAAAATTAATGGTAATTTGGCTCTAATACAGGTATTTGGATTGATGAAAGTTGTCTTCTTTTAGTATGTTTTTTTCCTTTGATTTTTGTATGTTTATTTGATTGTTTTAAAATTTTCAACTTTGGTTGTTACAGGTGTGGATTTATGATCATTTCTCGTCACTGTTCAAAGATAATGAAGATGTGAAACTCAACCCAGAATGAAGCAAAGGTAGTCCAACAGGAACCCGTTGGTTGTACTCCGGTTCGTGATAGGGAACAAACTGATGCGTTGATAGAAATGCGTCAAAAACTTGACAACATCACGGCGAAAGAGGTAATCTTTACTCCGTACAAGGATGATAGAGTTGGCGCAATGGAAGATGTCGTGTATTACCATGGCCCTTTGTTTCACCCTATCGTTTTTTCAATGTACAATCCGATGAGAATCATGCGTCAACTTGGGTTTATTCAAGATTCACCCGATGAAGACTATGTACCTCCGTTCAAGCACAAGTTGAACAAATGTGAGGCTGACAAGGATGACATAAAAGTGGTTTATGAACCTGCAGCTGATGTCAAGCATTGGAATAATAGACACTCTAGCCTCGTAGACATCACATATTGGGTGCATGTGCATGAAGGTCACGAGGCAACAACAGATTACTATCAATGGTACGAAGGCTTCTCCCATGGTAGGGTGATACAAATAGATCAGACTACGGGTAGGAGGACCAACGAGCATCCACCTCTCGCTTCTCAAGTCGGAGATGATACTACCGTTCTTAAACTAGTGGTGAGTATTTATTTTTGTAATTGTGTTATTCATCTACATACAAATATAAGTCAGTTAATGTGAATTGTTTTTTGAATGCATATAGAGGGAACGCATGAAGCTTTTTGTCAAGGCTTTTTGTTGCTTGGGACAAAGGGGAAGTGTTTGATCCTGCGAAGCAACGTCGGTACACTGATTACTGCATGCACATTGAAAATCCCAATGCAAAGTAGATGTTTGCTGAGATGGCTAAGGAAGGTAAGAGGACCCGGAAAACACGTAGCCAACTAGCACAAGAACGTGGTGAACAGGGGCAAAGTATCCAACATCATGATGAACAAGGTACTAGAGAAGATGGTGGTTCCCCAGGGGGCAGTGATACTCAGGGTCCTCCTAAGAAAAGTCGAAAAGTTTCCCGGTCAGGGAGGTAAAGAGGAGGTCGAGGTCGAGATGGTGGTCTTGAGTGAGGAGATGTTACCGTCGACTTGAACTTATGTTCATTTTACTTTATGACTTGAACGTATGTGTTTTTGAAACCACTTATGTGTTTGGTTTGGATGGTTTGTTGAAACTACTTATGTGTTTGGTTTGGATGGTTTGTTGAAACTACTTTGTTTTCATAAGATTTAAGAAGGATGTTTACAAGTATGTTTGTTAGAATAATGTAGGACTCTAATGCAGACAAGATTATACACTGTGACAGAGTAGGGTCGTCAGCTTTGTTTTCTAGCAGAATAACGACCCTAATTCTGATAATTGAATTTGCCCGTCTGATACACAGAGTCGTTAAGTGTTTCAAATAGAATTCTAACGACCCAGAGAGAAATTAATACAGTGATGACATAATTTTTTTGTGGCTAGAGTCGTTATTGGTTATATGGAAACCAATGACGACTCTAGGTTAGCAAAACATCCAGGAGATGAACCATATTTTCTATGGCTAGAGTCGTTAGGTTGATCATATAGCATATTAACGACTGTATATGTGTATTAAATCCAGGGAATACCACTTTTAGGTATATAGAGTCGTTGCTTTTATATGGACACTAATGACGACTCTTAGTTGAAATAACATCCAGGAGAATAACCAACATGGGTTTATAATTGAGTCGTTATGTTAATAACATAGCGAGTAACGACTCGTGATTCTAGTGGATAGAGTCGTTGAGGTGTATATTATATAGGTGGACGACTGTTTTTTAAACTTTATATTGGAACGAGAATGGACTTTGATTTCATTAGGAAAATAACATTACATCAATCTCGTATTACATAAGAGTTAATATGGGTATTCTTGAATTTGACACATCAAATGTTCGTCAATGAACCTTCTCGCTCGACGATACAACGTTGTATATTCTTTGTGGTGAATGAACTTAGTTTCCTTATTACGTATTGTCCATAACCCATTGAAACGTTCCAGCTGAAATTAAACGAGGAATGTTATATGTTAGTAACTTTGAACAATGAGAAAAGTATAAATATTAACGAATTACTCACTTTTTCCTTAAGAGGAACTCGTGGATGATGGTCGTACACCATATTTCTAACGTTGATTACCCTTTGCAGGCTTGATCTTTTGGATATGATTATTGCAATTAGAAAAAAGATTCATTTGGATGTGCCAAGTACAAAGAAAATGTTGAGCAAGTGGAAAAACTTGACGAACGACACTTATTACTGCAAAATCTCTATCCGTAAATATAACCTGCGGTGTCTCTTCACCACGGTAAATCAACCTAACTTGTTCCAAAACCCAAACATAGTCCTATATTTCTTTCTTTTCCATAAAGCACCACGCCACGGTGAATGATTGCTTATCCGAAGTATGACGAACCACGTTCAACAACGGCATGTTATACTTGTTGGTCTTATAGGTGCAATCTATGAACAAGACCTGGTAAAAATACTGAGCCAAATTTACCATCCTAGGATGGGCAAGAAAAATACGAGTCACTTTGTCACCCGGACCAACCCTTGTTTGCATGGCGTAGTTAAGTTTTTCTGTCAACCACTCTGATTGTTGCATAATTAATCTACCATCCCATTTAGTTCTCTTGATCGTTGCTTTGGCAGCGTAGATTGTGGAAATAATAGACAAGTTTGTCTTATCTTCCGCCCTTATTGCATTTTGGATCTGAAGGGTCCTACATCGCTTCATCTGCCTTGGACCTTTTCCATTTGATGTGGTTTCAATCAAAATATGCTTTGGGTTCCCTAAAAGAGTACTAGGTGGAGGATGGTTGTGACGACCATCCGGAATACTATACAACCTCCATAGATGAGTTTCATGATGCCTTTTGAAAACAATCCTGAAGGGGCATTGTATCTTCTTCGACGAAGTTTTGTAGACCCTCGTCGTCTTCTTCTCATACTTTTAGTTCTTTCCTTTGTGACTTTCTTCCTTATCCCCCGCTCTCTCGCATACCATCTCCATTTGCTTATTATCAACGTGTTTGCTTTGAAAAACTATGCACATCTTCTCTTTTGCCTTGGAAATAATCCATTCCTTGACCTCAGCCTTTGTTTTCCAAGTCTACATTAAAAAAATAACACGTTCATGATCGAACACTAATTAAACAATTTTCATAAAGATATACATCGATTCAAACAATCAAAACATACCAAATCGGTCATATAGTGTTGGGAGGCATCCAGACCGATAGTGGAGACGGGTTCAAGTTGAGAGCTCGCCCGTACAACCAACTACAAACAAAACAAAAAATATCATTAAACAGTCATCAGTTTATAAGATGTTAACATGACGACCCTGTTGTTTATTTTGCTTTACCATGCAAAGGGTCGTCATCTTTTCATTTGGAGAACGACGACCCTAACAGTCGCCATCTTTATTTACAGGTTAATGACACTAACAGTCGTCAACATTAATTTTGCAGAACAACGACCCTTTTCTCGATAAATGACGACCCTCTTTATACACGTGACGACTCTACATTCCCAAATATAAACCATTCTCGCCCCGTTTTCACCTTGGGTCATTCATCGTATATATATCTAGCTTGACGACTCACGTACGAAGTTATTGCAGACTTTGAAAATCAATGGTAACTTTGACTAGTAGGAGCAGTTATTGCAGAAGTAACCGTTTTTTATTAAAAAAAAACTAGCCGTTGGGTACATTTTTGCTATAAATAGAGACCTATCTCTTCCAAACTTATTCACCCATCACTTTCAATCTTCCTAAATCAGTCACCCATCACTTTCAAACACTAAAAATGGCTCCAACTCCGTTCAATAATCTAGAAGATGTTGCTATTGTTAGAGCACACACCACTCTCACAAAACACTCCATTGAGGAAGCGCAATGGGTGGCCGATGCGAAGACCCAACCGTGAGGGCCTTACCTCGGGTTGGATCAAACCACCTATGCTTGGTGGAAACGTGTGTTTAAGGTTTTCAAAGCACTAAACGGAAATTGTTCAAGGAGGACGCTCCCGCAGATAAGGGAAAGGTACGCTTATTTATACAATGAATGTGTATTGCTGAGAGACGAATTGAAAGCTTGGGGTGACGCTATTCCCAACGAACCTCGAATGAGTAGAGTAAGTTTTTGAATCAATAGGCCGTTCATCAAAAATTATTTATTTGTTTATGATTATTCAACAACGCTAACTTATTAAAAAAATTGTTTTTCCAGTATACTTTGGGTCGGAGCCAATGCGAATTAAAGTACGGCCATGAGTTTTTGCACGAAGACTGCTACACTCTCTTGGAGGAAGTTGAATGGAAATTCGCCCAATATAATTAATCTCGTATAGATTTTCTAGCGCAATGTATTGAACAATTTTATGTGTTTTCCTTCTATTTTATTTCAACTACATGTATGTTTTTTCGGATTCAATAAAATGCATGACTTCAAATATTGGTTCAATAACTATAGTTCAGAAAGGGTCGTCATGGTTTGTAAAAAAATGAGTGACGACTCTATAGATTGTTTGAAATTGTTGGCATGAGTCGTCATTTTTGGAGAAAGACATATTAACAACGCTAAATGTCACTTAGCACAGAGACTCTTTGACAGTAGAGTCGCCAGTCAGTAAACAAAACACATAGACGACTTTTTTGATCATCAAGAGTCGTCACTTGGTTAATATATATAATAACGATCCTTACAACAGTTAATGTGAATTTTGAATTCACCAAGTGTGGTTGAGTCGGGCAACGGTTAAAAATTCAAAAAAGTGATTGTTGGGTCCTTAATCTCTATAAATGGAGACCCATATATCACCCCTTCTTAACCCAAACCATAATTCTCAACCTTCACATTCATTCTCATTCATTTATCATCCAAGAGGAAAAAGAAGAGGAAACACCATGACTAGTACTTACACTTCGGAAGAGAATTGCGCTATTGTGAGAGCTTGGAAAACAGTCACAAACCACTTTGAAGATCTAGGAAAAGACATTGATCAAACATCGGATGCTTGGTGGAACCGTGTATTCATCGTTTTTGTGGCGTTAGACGGAAATTGCAACTCAAGGTCTTTGAAACTCGTTAAGGAACGGTTCGAGGAGATAAAATTGGAATGTGATGCTTTCAAAAGAGAAATGAAGGCCGTAAGGGAAGCCATGCCCAATATGTTGGGTGCTATAAGAGTAAGGAATTTAAACAAGAGGTCAAACTTATCGATATCTTTCAACAATACTAACTATGTTTTTGTTTGGGGTTTTCAGTTGGGGAAGGCGTATGTCCGATACGAGGTGCTTCGTGGAAAAAAGTTCGAGTCCGACGATTTCTACTTTATCTTGGAAGGCACCATGTATAATTACATGCTTTATGATTAAGTGTATAAGTGCACCGTTATTATCTATTGTATTTCATTTCCTTCAATGTATCACTATGAAAGATGTATGCCTTTTACGATTCAATGAAATGATTCTATGAAATCAAAAATTATGATAATCCAGTTCAAGGGTCGTTAGTATATTAAATAAGACACCGAACGACTCTACATAAAATTTGAAATGGCTGGATAGGGTCGTCATCTTCTATGAATACATATATGACGACTCTAAGTGTTTTATTTACTGAGAGTTTTGGTTTTAGAGTCGTTTGTCTGTAAACAAAAAAATTAACGACCCTTTCTGACCTAGCTAAAAGAGTCGTCAGTGTTTATCACACCAACCTAACGATTTTTCATAACCTGGAAAAGTTGCAGGTTTAAGTCGTTATTGGTAGTGTCAATTCAATGACGACCTTAAAGAGTCGTTAGTTTATACAACACCCGACTCTAACGACTCTCACTCTGAATATTTTCATAGTGACCATGAATCGACCACTTGGAGCACCATTAAGACGAATCGAAGGGTATAAGATGTTTACCTGATTGTTTTGAGCTCCGGGTTCTTCATTTCGAGGATTGGTTCCTTCCTTTTCAGCAATAGGTTCTTCATTTGCACCATTATCCATGGCTTCCTCTATTAACATTTCTTCATCAAACATCCAATCCATAGGATTAGTTGAGACAATATAACCATCAACACAATCATGGTTGTTATTTGAAGCTTCACCAACCTCATTCCCTCCACTTGAATCACTCATTTCTAAAAACCCTAGTTTTTCCACTCAAAAACTCCTCCTCTTCTTCTCAACACATAAAAACCAAAAAATAGAATTTCCCCAAAGTTTTATCCAAAAATCAGATTTTAATTTAAACACATTTACCACACTAATCAACTTAATTAATTCTTAATACTAATCACACAGGGGAATTTTAGCCATTTAGAAAATATTTTTTTAAGGGGTGACCCAAATTAGGATTGGGTGACCTTTTTTGTCCTCTAGTGCAAGGCCCCCAATTAAATTTCATGGCCCCCAATCAAGCTAGGTAGACAATCTTCTATATGTAGGGTGTTATGGAACAATTTTGGCCATTGATTATGGTTATCCAACGGCTGTGATTGATTGTTGGGAGCTTCTTTTATATCTTGCCTATCGGAGAAATCAATATCAAGCCAATCTTACGATTGTACTCAAATACGATAGAAACAACAAGATCAGATCACGCAACTACGGAGAAAATAGTTGGGCCTGGCTTCACAATCCCAATGAAGTCTTCAAGTCGTTAACCTACAGGGTTTCGATAAGAAACCTAAGGTTAAAGGAGAATCGACTCTAGCTAATACAACTAGTATCACACAGAAGGTGTGGGGATTAGGTTTCCAAGTTGCTAGAGTTCTCATTTATATAGACTTTCAAATCAGGGTTTGCAATCTAAGTTACATTGGTAACAAAGCATTCAATATTCACCGTTAGATGAAAACCTGATTAGATTCAAGCTAATATCTTTCAACCGTTAGATCGAACTTAGGTTGTTACACACAAATGAAATGCACGTTTATTTAGGTTTGTGTTACCGTACCCAAACATGTACACTTAGTTGGTTCAACAGTAGTTAACCAAATGGTTAGCTATATGAGCACTTCCATATCAACCATATTCTTCTTTACCACAACTAGTTCAAATGACTCAAATGAACTAGTTAGAAAGTTGTTCAATTGCTTAGATCTTATAGAAGTATACAAAACACAATCGAAGAAAAAACGATTTGATTCACTCGAATCAATTCATGAACTTTATAGCCACGGTTTGCAATTATGCATTCCTTAGTTTATATAAATTTAAGTTCACGAATAATCGTTTTTAGAAAATAACCAACCTAAGTACGCGAACTGGTACGCGGACTTAAGTACCCGTAATGAGTTTGTTTTCAGTTTATATCCAACAGATTTTCACGGGACGTGAACTTCCGATGGTGCGCGTACTGGTACGCGGACTTTAGTTCCGGTTTTCCTGAGCAATAAAGTACGCATACTTTGGTTCAAGGAATAAGGACTTACACACATATGCGTTACCAGACAATTTTTATATCCTTCCAATGTTATATATTCTAAACTCTCATTTTAATCATTGAAACATTCTTAGAGGACGTTATATGGTTGTTATTCACAAACCATTTTTTATTAAGCCATTTTCAAGTAATTGAAATTTAATATGACTTTCGTCATTAGTAAAGATGAACTTGTCCAAAGCGAAAGCTTACCAACACATATTTGGAGAAATAAATACGCGAGATAAACTCGGCTCGAAATAGCAAATGTGTATAATCAAAGTCTATATAGCAATACGACTTTTGTCTCAAGATAGGAGATAGAGTAGATATACTTTTGAGTGATAGATAAGTTCAAGTCTCCACATACCTTTTAATCAATGAAGTTCCACAAGTTTCTTGAGTATTTCTTTGTTTTTGTATGATGATCGCCATGGAGTCTTGAGCTCAACTACACTTTATATCCTAGTCTGAAACTTAGATATAAGTAGACTAGAAATCAAGACTTATAGTTTTAATCACTAACATTGACAAACATGCTTGAGATAGCAACGCATGCAAGTTCGACCGAGCAGTGCTCTAACAGACGCCTTTAGAGAATTAGGTTGAGGTTATCAACGGCAAAAACAAAATAACAACATACATAAAGTTAACAAAATAATTCTGGAAGCTATGGCAGTTATGTTATGTTGTAAAACAGAAATTCTGCCATCAACTTATGTGGGTTTTCCGTCCAAAGATTCTTTAGCTTCGTCTCTCAAATGGGAAGAGATAGTGGAGAGGTGTAAATCTAGATTATGCTCCTGGAAAAGATCTAGTTTATCTAAAGCTGGAAAATTAACGCTAGTAAATAGTGTATTAATGAGTATACCAACATACATGCTTTCTCTTTTCATTGCTCCGCCAAAAGTGATTAAAGCGATTGAAAAGGTTATTTGTGACTTTTTATGGGATCCTTAGGACAAGAAGAAATGTCATCATTATGTGGTGTGGGAAACATGTCGCACACCTCTAAAAAATAGGGTGGGGTGGGGTGGGGGTCTTGGCATCAAATCTTTGTAAAGTATGAACAAGGAATTATTCTCCAAATGATGGTTGCGCTTCAATAAGGAAAATACTACCCGGTGGAGGAAATCCATTGCCGCACAATATGGTTCTTTTATCTTTGATGGTGAAACCAAGAAGCTCACAACTCCTAATATTTGTGGTGTATGGAGAGGTATCTTCTCTCCACTTAAGTTCTTTAAACTTTGTTCCACTCTTGCTCTTGGTGACGGAAATTTCATTAGATTTTGGGAAGATAAATGGGTGGGGGAACAATCTTTCGCGATAAAGTTCCCATGCATCTATGAAATTTCAGTCGAAAAAAATTAGACAGTGAAACAATGTGGAGAGCTAATAGCAAGTGGACGGAGTTGGAATCTGGACTTAACTAAAAGACTTTATGAAAATCATATTTAAGAGGTTTGCTAGTTACTTGCGCTCATCGAAAACAAATTATTAGGCGATGGTAAGGATGTGTTAACTTGGTCGATAGGTAATAAAGGTCTTTTTTCAAATTAAGTCACCTACTCTTGGTTCAAAAAGGAAAATGAGGTTGTGACTCATAATCTTAGTATATGATCAAGATCGTGGCCTCACAAAGTAGGATTCTTCTTATGCCAGGTGTTTCACAAGAAAATGGATGCGATTGACACCCTTCACAAAAAAGAAACCTTGGTGGTTAACGAAATTTTGTTGTGTTGCAAAGCCAGCGAGTCCGCCACACATTTATTATTTCATTGTCCAATAGTTACAAAAATATGAAATTATTTTAAATATTTAATAGGTTTATTGGATTGGGTAATGCCAAATTCCATAGATTTGATTATAAAAGGTTAGAAATCCAAAGGATTATCTTCTATAGGTCAAGCTTTGTGGAAAGTTCTTCCCGCGGCTATCACTTGGACAGTATGGAATTGCAGAAACGATTTAGTTTCCAACAATGTTAACTTCGAAGTACCGCAATTCATCGAGAAACTGAAGGTAAAGGCGTATCACTGGTGCAAGAATACAGAACCTGTTAGAGGCATGCCTTTGGATTATGTGAAATCAAATTGGGGACATTTTTTTTTTGTTTCTTAGACTCTTTGGGTTGCAGTGTTTTGTAGAGTAGTCTATATTGGTGTGTCGATCTTTTTTTTTTTGTTTTTTTGGAGGTTTACTTTGCTTGCTTCTTGTAATTCAGTGAACCGTTTTTAATCAATTTTATCTTTGCCGAGGAAAAAAATTAACAATATAATCGAACATGCATACCGGTGCATAACATGGGTTGCTTACTAATTCACATTAGAATAAAACAATTGAAGATGGAAAATTTCCTTTCTAGCGTCCAGAAAGTCGTTGACATGTGGTACGATGACACCAATGACGATATACCCTTTTAGGGACGACTTGCCAATAGTATTTCGTGTTATTTTTGATAACAACAATTGTAAATAACTGATAGTAATATTTTGCTCAAACCAGTGGTTGATGGATGTTTCAGATGCAATGATGAATTTAACAAACGATGATAAAGGCACGTGTGAAATACGTTGACCTAAAGGCTATATCGCCTACTAATCCGTTAAACAGAGAGATGCTATAACTTCAATGACGATTTGTCTCCAGGATACAACTATTGTTAGCATTTATCATTGTAGCATACAAAGAAAATGTCCAAAGAGCTTGGCGATTGAGCTAAAACAATGAACTCGAATAGTTACAAAGAAACAGAGGAGAAGAAGATGTTTTTGTTTCCGAGTTTTGAAAATAAGTTTAACACTTTCATTTATAGAAATCGAAAAACCGACACCGTTAGTAACAATGAAATATTCTCACACGTACTGACAATGGATGAAAACATTTAATGATAAGAAAAGACTCAAAGCTTTGTCAGACGGTCAGAAAACTATGCCCGACACACATGTAGGAAGTAACAAAGAATAATGACCCACACCTGATCCCGCCAACCCGACCGGACGGACATCGGTGTACGAAGCAGCGCGTATAGGATAATGACAACCTTTCTCTAGTCTAGGTATTCTCCTTCACACAAAACTATTTAAACCTAGCTAAAGGGCCATGTAATTTATCCAAATTCTATGGTATTTAAGTCTAAAACTCTTAAGTGTTTTAGTCTATGTGGGGCTAATGTTTTAAGCATTCACTTGAAAAACAGAATATGGAACAATTGGTATAGGGTTCAAAACCCGTTAAGTACTTTCATTGTTTAAAATCAAACTCTTTTTCCAACAACCCACCACATGAATGATAAAACTGGTCGAGAAAACATGAGAAAAAAGAAGACATCAAATATAGGGTAAGGTGTCCTAAAGATTAAACCTCAACTTAGTAAGATGTTACAAGAAACTCTTGTTGTATGATGAACATGGAGTCTTGAACCGTCAATAGTGAATGCAATTTAGAGATAACAACAACACTTGATGTTTATGACCAAAGCCACCAAGCTCTTGTGGTTGTACCCGTTTTGGTTGTGGGCCAAATCCCGGTTCAGTGAATGTCTGTAGAGAATTACACCAAATTATCATACGAAGCGACACCACTTCCGGTATTCACATAGGTGCGTCCATTATAATTGTCCTTCCACACCATGCTTTAAACAAAACTTTGGAACCGATTAAGACCTCAACAGATCATCACCTCTCATGCAGGTAACACTATCACATAGTTTTATAAGGGGGGGGGGGGGGGGGGACAAAGATAAAATCTCTTGATAGTGCTTGTCTCGATACTACCATAAATTAGTTGTCTCATTGAACCTTGATCTTGGGATTTCCATTTAAATGGTTGACTATCCTTCATGGTGATTTATTTGATGAGCTTATTAAGTCATACCCCCTTCGATGTAGAGATAACTACCTCTCTAGATAATCCTTTTGCCAATGGATCTGCAATATTATCTTTGGACCATACGGAGAGATAATACCAATATAAAGTAGTTGTTTCATAGTCTCGTGTCTTCTTCGAATATTTCTAGACTTTTCATTGTATACATTATTCTTTGTATAGCCAACATCAGCTTGACTGTCACGGTGGATCGTGATCGAAGGCACATGCTTGGGCCAGAGAAGAATTCCTTCCAAGGGTATAAACTCTGACTCCATAGTGGATCGAGCTATACATGTCTATTTGGAAGACTTCCATGACACAGAAAAACCTCCAAGTATGAATATGTACCCACTAGTGGATTTGGACTCATCCCGAGCCTCGATATCTTGTTGGCATTATAGTAACCTTTCCAAAGACAACAAGATATTTCCCAAAACTCAAGCAAAAGTTTGAAGTGCCTCTCAAGTAGCGCAAAAACTCGCCGAGAGCATCCAAGTGATCATCACAGGGTTGCAAATATACCTTCTCAATCTACTCACACCATAAGCAATATCATGCCTTGTATAGTTCATCAAATACATAAGACTGCCAATTACGTGAGAATGTTGTAATCCCCTCATCATTGTTATTTTTCAAATTATAAGTAGGAACATAGAGAGTAAAAACAGGTCCAACGTTATCATGATTAAATTTCTTAAGTACAGGTTCAACATAATAATTTTGACTAAGACTATATCCTTCAGACATCTTCATCCCTAAGATAACATCAGCAGGGCTTAAGTCTTTCATGTTAAAGTTTTCATTTAACATGTTTTTATTGGTATTAAGAACATCAATGTTAGTTACTGCCTAATATGAGTATATCGTCAACATACAAGCATACTAGTAACATACACATCATCCAAAAATTTAATATAATCACATTTATCAGATTCATAAATCTTAAAACCACTAGATATAATACATGATCAAATTCTTCATGTCATTGTTTAGGTGCTTGTTTCAAACCATACATAGGTTTAATGAATTTGCATACTTTGTTTTCATAGCCTTTTACAAGGTTGGTCTAGATAAATTTAATGCAGTTTTAACATCCTTATGATGCATATGCAAATCATACACAAATAGGTGGTGTGTGGAAATAAGAGTTCTTCTTGAATCATTGATTCTCTGTAAGAGCTTGAAGAAGAAGAAGATGGATCACATGCTGAGTAAAATCGTGAATACCCCTAGAACCAGACAAACTCTAATGAGGGGTTTATTAGATGCCACCTAAGCATTGGCGGATTTAATTGGTTGTTTACCGTTTTTTAAAAAACGGTCAAGATGAGAGCACTTTAGAAAAGTTTTAAAAATGGGGTTATTTTACTTTTTATATTTCAAAACAGGAGTACTTTATAAAAATCCCCTGAAAAATTTATGTGTACGATTTTTCTGATTTATTAGATTTTTATAAAACTATTACAAGTATTGAGAAGGCTATCCATTCCGTTCTATTTTTATTTTTTGCGTTATCTTATTTAAGCACATAACTAAAATATACAAAACATTACACGTATCATAACATCGAAACATACCACATTGAGTGATATGTATTTATACATCTAGAAGAAACACCAACTAAACACGCATCAGTTGGAATCAGTTTTCCTAATCACCTATGATGGTGATTACCCTTATATGACACATGGTAACTGTCATTTAGTCAACTTATCGGTTCCAGGTAATGGCTTGGCATCAGAGTTCTTTGCTAAACACACCTTCAACAAAAACTTTTTCTAGAAAAGGCTAATTCCTA
The DNA here is from genome assembly GCA_023531295.1 of Papaver armeniacum. NCBI lineage: Eukaryota > Viridiplantae > Streptophyta > Magnoliopsida > Ranunculales > Papaveraceae > Papaver > Papaver armeniacum. The sequence goes on along the minus strand of JAJJWW010003113.1, from coordinate 80,751 downwards.
AAACAAAAATTGTGATGAGATTTTTTTTTATTGTTGGCCCATGTTCACTAAATCGGCGCTTCTCGCGCACCCAACACATGGGGGATCCTATTAACAATTTCAATGTGTTAGAGAATTTGTTCGGTTGAACCACATGCATTGGTATGTCAAGTCTGGAATTTTCAAATTTAGATTCCAAAACTATACGCTTGAATCTTACTACTAGAATCAATTTTGAATTAAATTAGACTTGGATGAGAGAGGTATGGAACGAAATACTTCGAGTTACCCCTTAAAAATTGAAGACTGGAGAATGTATGAAGACATTTCCTTCAAATAAGGTTAGTATCTGAAGATTATCATTTATCTTTATTATATCAATTCAAGAATAAAATCTGGACTCTATGATTTTAGTACAGAAAACTTGTTCATTGAGTTGATCAAAGTGTCAACGCAATGGCAAAAAGACTCATGTTATATATGTGTCTATTGAGTTTTCCGAAATGGCTTGTTGGCTTACGAAAGTTAATGGTCGACCAATAAAGGATGCACTTTAGGTCCTCATTTTTGATGTTTCGAAAGCTTAGGGTATAAATTTGGTCCGCATTTTAGGTCAATAAAGGATGCACTTTATTAGCTTTTTGTTGACAAAAGATGCAATTTAAAAAACCATAGAAACATGGAAATATATTTCTTGCTAGCGAGGATGAACCTGATGGGTACGCATGAAATGACCCACTTTGGGGCAACAAGGGTTGGGGGAAACATAAGCCTTGTTACACGTTAAGGGTTTTCTTTAAAATAAATATTTAGGAACTTATGCATGAAAGATCTAAATATTGGGGCAAAAGTTGAATACATTTAAGTCTAAAATAAGTCAAATACTCTTCTTTATTATTTCCTTTGAAACCCCTTTAGTTTCTCCTCGTGCAAACGAAAAAATTGGAAGCGTAAAGCAAAATATATAAAGTCGTTCAAACAAATCTCTTGTATTCTTAAAAATCTATAATCACTAAATAATTCTATTACTATTAGTATTTGAATTGATATAGAGAAAAGTTGAACATGGATCTTATTTCTCTATGATTGTTCATTTGGAGGTATTTTTTTAGGATATCCAAGTTTTAAATTATTTTGACTTAGTGGTTATAAATTTTATATTAGACATGTAATCTTCAAGGAAATGGATAATTGAGTTGAACTGAATTTCATATTCGATGTGTTTGAATATATGGTGCTTGTGCTAGCTTGCTAAGTCTAATCAGGAGACAGTCAGCGAGTATATGTTCGATGAATATTCGAAATTTAAATGTGAATTTCTAAACTGATAATTCATAAAAATTGATTATGATTTAAATCTTTGATATGTAGTCTTGTTAAACGGTTAACGTTTAACTATTAAGCCAAATTTTCACTTATTTCTCGTATACATTTATTACAAACTGCGTATCATTAAATTATAGCTTATACATAATTAGTTGATGTGAAAGGATCAATTATTCAAGTTACAATTCATAAATCATAATTCAATTCATTAATTCATTAGTAGTTTTATTCATAACTGTTGGAAAACCGAAAGGAGTCCTTGTATGGACGTCAAACTGTGTTTACGTCTGTCATAACGAATGTATAAGGAAACCAAAGTGAGTTTGCAATCTCTAGAATTTGGGACAAAACTTGTGACAATCGACTGATCATTAACTTCCACTATATACAATCAAACAAACGTATTTCCAGTTCAAACTTGTTTAAAAAAATTCATTAGATTGATCGGAAAAATCAAACTCTAAGCAAGTCTCTACAGTGTTCTCGAAATACTGTCGGGTTAAGAAGACAAAATCCCGAGTCGCTTAAAACAGTATCAACCCATTAATTATGGTATAGAGAACCATCAAATGGTTTGGTGGTTCTTAAGCTTCCTCCCATATAGGAGGTTGGGGATCGAACCCCTGTAATAAGCATAGAAACCATAAATGAATGAAATAAAGGAGTAATCTAAGAACGTCCACTGTTTTATGTAATAATTATTAAAACAAAATTACAAAACTATGGTATACAACAAAAACCATTTAGGAATGTTTATAACCGTTCTTGTATGATAAACGCCATGTAAATAAAAAGATTTTAGTTTGAATTTAATTGAATCGAATTCGATCAAATTTCGGTTAATGCCCTCAGTCTTTATTACTAGAATTTGTGCAAAAAAATAAAAAGGAAGATCCCTTTACATGGTTATTTTCACATAATCTGACACATTATACATAACTTTTGTTAATAAAATCCAAACAATAACGGATTTGAAACTAATGTCATGGGGATATGTTTCTCTTACGAAGCTCTACATTCCTGCTAAAAATGAGTGTATTCCGAAATAAAAAACCACACCATCTACCAATCTTAATTTCAACGGTTAAAAATCCATTTTCTTTCATGACTCATTTACAAAATCGTAGATGTTGGTGTTATACGTCTCGGAATCACTCATTTTTACAGGGATGTAGACACATCCCAAAATATTAGCTTCAAAACCGATATCATTTGGTTTTGATTCGCTAAAAACACGCAAAAAATGTGAGATAATGTGAGAAAAGCGTGAAAACATGAAGGAATCCCCCCTCAAAAATAAATTAAATAAATAAATCACGGGGCAAACAGAATTTCTACGCTTCTAGCACAACAGTCTCTCGAGTGGCCCTGTCGCTGATAAGCTTTCAAAAATTGGTTATCTTGTTTACTTAAAGTCATTGTATTTGTATTATTATGTTCCTCACAACCAATATTCTTTGGTGGCAATGCAAATACAATTCTTTTTTGTAGGCTTACTAATTTGTCTCATAATGCGAGATTGGCTGATTTATAATTCCATATATGTTTGAACGTCAAGCAAATGCCATTCACGACAATGCAAATGCCATTCACAAGCCAATACCAAACTTGGCGTGTTAGTTGGCATATGAATGGAGTAATATACAGTTTCTATGAGTAGGAAATACCATTAGGTCCTAGGAATAATATATTAGAGAGAGTCTAGTCCATTTGACCCAGTCAAATATCTGTTTGGTCCTATTTGGTAATATAAATTATAGTTTGGTCCTAAAAATTATTTTTTGGTCCTAAACTGATGTCATGGATGATGTAAATGTCACCTTGTAGTGGCAGAAATACCCTTTTGGATAAGGACCATATATATAGTCAAAAAGTAAGAGAGAATAAATCATTCTCGTTTACTTTCTCTCTCATCTTTCCGGATCTAATCTCTCTCTCTTTATTTCTTCTTCTTTTTCCTCCTGTTAATGGAGTCTCCATTTTTTTTTCTTCTCTTTTCTTCATGTTGTATGAAACGATGACGATGAAGGTGAAAATCGATTTAGATATTTAGATCGGTAGTTGTAGACGATGAATACGATGATGTTGGTACTGTTGAATACGATTTTTTTAGTTTTTTTTTTCTTTTTTCTGCTGCTGTTGACGATGAAGATGATGAAGAAGATGAAGATATGTTGTTTCTGCTGCTGTTGACGATGAAGACGACGGTGTTAATCTTGATTTTGATGATGATGATGAAGAAGATGAAGAAGAAGATAAAGATCTGCTACTGCTACTGCCGTTGATGATGAAGACGGTGGTGTTTTTGAAGACGAAGATGTTGCTGCTGTTGTTGAAGACGACGAAGATGATGAAGATGATGATGCTGCAGTTCATTTCAGAAATGAACTCTGTTTTTATATGGAGTTCATTTCTGGAATGAAGTCTTTTTTTTAGGTTTTTATATGGAGTTCATTTCTGGAATGAAGTCTGTTTGTTTAGGTTGTTATACGGACTTCATTTCTGGAATGAACTCTGTTTTTTTAGGTTTTTATATGGACTTCATTTTCTGGAATGAACTCTGTTTTTTTAGGTTTTTGTATGGAGTTCATTTCTGGAATGAAGTCTGTTTATTTAGGTTTTTATATGGAGTTCATTTCTGGAATGAAGTCTGTTTATTTAGGTTGTTATATGGACTTCATTTCTGTAATAAACTCTGCTTTTTCAGGTTTTTATATGGACTTCATTTCTGGAATGAAGTCTGTTTTCTTAGGTTTTTATATGGACTTCATTTCTGGAATGAAATCTGTTTATTTAGGTTTTTATATGAAGTTCATTTCTGGAATGAAGTCTGTTTATTTAGGTTGTTATATGGACTTCATTTCTGGAATAAACTCTGTTTTTTTAGGTTTTTATATGAACTTCATTTCTGGAATGAAGTCTGTTTTCTTAGGTTTTTGTATGGAGTTCATTTCTGGAATGAAGTCTGTTTTTTTTTAGGTTTTTGTATGAACTTCATTTCTGGAATGAACTGCTATAAGAAAATAAATAAAAATTAACACGGAATGGTATTTTTGTCAGTTTAATATTTTTAAATAATTATGGACCAAACAGTAAAGGCGTTTGACCAAAGGACCAAACAGACATGGGCCCAACTAATAAAGGAGCAAACGATATTTTTCCCTTTCTATGACACCTTTATATAGAATCAAAGTCGAGATGTCAACAGCAAAAAGTAAATAACATATTTTTTTAAATTTACGAGAAAGAGATTCCCGACCACGCCGGTGCATATCATTGCTTGCTTACTAGTGAACATTAGAACCGACCAATTTAAGATGGCAAATGATCTTTTCCAGCGTCTAGACAGCTGCTGATATGCAGTACGATGACGCCGATGACGGTATACCCTTCTTGGGAGCACAAAATTGGCTTAAAAGACCAAAATAATAATTTCTGGGTGAAAAAGACATTTAGATTTTGATACTGTTTAAATGGACAAAAATATAAAAATAGCCAGGATGTATCCAGTTTCATCCTACCCATTTTCAAATTATTTTCTTATTTTTAATTTACATCAGGATGCATCCAGTTTCATCCTCGCGATTTTTTAAGTTTAAGCCAGGATGAATTTAGTTTCATCCTTGCTATTTTTTTTTGTGTCCATTTCACCCATAATAATTTTTACTTGTCCATTTGAACCATGTTTTAAATTTTTTTGGACAAATGATCCATTTTCCGTCTTGAGAGTCGGGACAAGTTACCAACGGTATTTTGAACCAAGTCCCAATTTTTTGTAAATACATGCACGTCCCGATTCTAGACAGGTTCTTCTGTCTGTATTCAAGGACCACTTCCCATCTAGCTCCATCATCGATGACGTATTCTGTATTGATCAAACGGTGATGGCCACAGGCCAGTGATGTCGAATTAAGATATAGGATTATCGACCTTGCTAGGATATGTCTGATATATGACCGCAAGGACCACATACAGTACAGAGTTGTCATGTATGACCAAGCAAGGACCAGCCAAGACTCAAAGGACCACGTACAATCCAGACCGGAAATATTGCTCGATGCCCGACAAAAATAGATTTAGAAAGACGTACCTTCTCGAATCGCAAGAGGGTCTACAGTCCCTTGGAAATGGGTTGTCTTGGAATGGGCATGGGCAGCACGTGATTAGTAAGTGGTTGCATGCGATATGAAGTTGCCCTGCCTTCCTGGAAGAAACAAGACCACCTTCCGTACATTAATTCAAGTTCAGAGCATTTGAACTATGAAAACACCCGTAGACTCTATAGAAGACATGTCCAGTGAGGTTGACGCCTTTGTGCCCTCAATTCAGCTGGAAGTTGGACATCAGTCCCAAAACCTCCGCAGCTCAACCACCAGACCTCACCAGTTGACATTTTGGAGGAGATTCAGCTGTCTTAAACGGCTTCACACAGTGATCTAATAGCAGCTCCTATCCTTCGCTTTTATATCTTGGTCACCCAAATTATTTCATTACACTTTGCGATATATACTCTTTGTTAATTATACTCACATAATGCGCAATGCATACGAGCCTGGCGGCTGCAAAACGTTGCGAGCCTTCTCGGAAGTCTTCTCCCTGCGCTGTATACCACAACCGGCCAGATTCCGTTATCAGTGACGTTTTTAAGGTGTTCACTCGGTGATGGCCTGAGAGTGTGAATTATAAATGATACTCTACGGCCTTGTAATAAAAAAAGGTTGACCACATACACCTGTTTGACACTTCTAGAACGTCAAAACCCCAATATTGCTCTCTTAGTTATAGCCAGCTAAGCTAAGTGATCCCAAAATGGGTAATGTTAGGGGTCAAATATTAGAAGAATCAGAGCTGAAGAGGTCAAGATTTTTTTTGGGTTCTGACGTAAGTGATAAAGTCAGCTGAAATTCTTAGAACTATCCTTCATTGAAACATTAGTTAGTTGAGTAACAGGGATATAAAAGTCTTCTAGCACAAGACACCACTTTAATACAAAAGAAAAAACCGCACGTGAGCAAGTACAGAAATAAAAAAACAAAACTTAAGAGAATCAGTTTCTTAGTACCCAGCCCAACCCGTGTATGAGTAGTGTATAGCTGATTGCCACGGTTGTAGCTCCATATATATACACACACTTCTCCCGCCACTAATCATATAATCCACTCTCTCAAGTCTCAACAACAAACATACACAACTCAAAGCAAACAAAAACAGAGCAACTTCGATTTCAATTTAACTCTCTTTTCTCTTTTGAAATGCTGAAATCTTCATTTGTAAGACCCAAAAGAGAAATGAACTATCAGAAATTAAACCATCAATCTTCAATGTTAGCAACTAAATTATCAAGAGAAGAAGAGGACGCAATCATGGTTGAAGCTTTCAAATATGTTATATCTTCTTCTTCATCAGCTTCTAATGGAATAGATGTTTTTGATCATTGTAGTCCATCAACAGCTAGTATGTCAAGCACTGAAATTCAACAATGTCCAATACCCATTCTAGATTCTAATACCTGTGATACATGTGGAATTAGTGGTTGTTTAGGTTGTAATTTCTTTGATCAAGATCAAGGAAGTAAGAAGAAAGCCAAGAAACAGAGCAACAAGACCAACATTGTGATGGAGAAGAAAAAGAAAAATTACAGAGGAGTTAGACAGAGGCCATGGGGAAAATGGGCAGCAGAAATTAGAGATCCTAGAAGAGCAACACGAGTTTGGCTTGGTACTTTTACTACTGCTGAAGATGCAGCTAGAGCTTACGATAAAGCTGCTATTGATTTCCGAGGTCCTCGAGCTAAACTTAATTTCTCATTCTCTGATTATGACAATAGTACTTATAATTCATCAAGTGATCATCATCAGCAGCAAGAAATTTCTCAGAAAACTGACAGCAATTATCAGCAGCCACAGATTAGCAACAGAAATGTTGAGAAACCGAAGATTGACACTGATTATCAAATGAATTTTACTTCATCACAGACAGAGCCATTGATGGTTGGTCCTTCTACTACACTTGATAAGCAATTTTGGGGCATTGATGAAGAAATTCAAAGCTGGACATCACCTGAAGAAGATGATTTCTTTCTTACTTGTTTACAACAATTTAGTCCCTAGAAGAAATTTCAACTGTAGAAATTACTTCTTATCAGTCAAGAGATCAATTTGTATTATAGTCACTGCGGACAAAATGTATTTCTCTCTTATCCATATGAAAATCAAGCAAATCGAATATATATAATACTCGATAAATCTGTTAATCCTTTGTCATACTGCATTAATATTTTTCTCTGTTTATTATTCAGACAAAAAAAAAAAAAAACTTGCTCTTTCAAAAATCATGAATCCAACGGTTCACAAGTATGGAAGACAACCCGACCAAATGTCTCAAACAGTTCCGATTCGTTTCTTGTAACAGTGAAAAGCACTTCTTTACTTGCCAGGTAAGTAAAATCATGTGCCACGTAGGCAACTGAGTATTTTATAAGGACACGTGTCTTTGTCAAGAGATGACAGGTAATATAAGAAAATCTTTTGCGCGTTTGTAGAATTTGTCGCGTTTCTCTCGTGTGTAATCAGGTTAGAAATTGAAACGTGGGGAAATATAAGCCTATTAAAAAAAGAAGTTTCTGTGGGACCAACATAGTTCAGATGGTAAGCTAGGATAAGACAACATCGTGGGAAAGACGAGTGTCTTAGCTGTGCCAATGAAGGGTGGAGATTACAATTTTCAGAGTCAGCGAGTAGACTGGTCAGTATGTGTTTCGTGGTGAATTCCTCGGCGTACGATTAAAACTGGTATATGGCGGTTAGTTGGTTAGTGGCTTTTTATTTGGGTTTGGCCCACAGAATATAACCTGAAATGAATCACTCCGTTTTAGTCACGTGTTTAATGCTTTCAGCGTTTTGGTATTAACTTAATCCAGAATAATAATAAAAGTTTGTGTTTTCTATTAAACCATCGATTCACTGTGAAGTAATGGATTAATTGGATGGAAAGTTGGAAACCATTTGTAGAAATTGACGTTTAGTCCCAAAATTACTGGGCTTTGGACGCTCTAGTCCACTCATCTGAAGCCCAGGACGCTCTAGTCCAAATATGTCCCGTGTCTTACCATTTAGTCCAAATCTTGGACGAGTTAGTCCAAACACCCAATGATTGGAATTTTCCAATACCTTAATTACCCTTTCTTCAAAGGATGCGAGAGATATGAATGAGTTTTTAGTTTTAGATCTAACTTTTAAATTATGAGAGATTCAGATAGAGACGAGAGAGACTTCGAGGCGATTTCTTGGTCAATGGTTTCTTCATCATATTTCGATCCCAAGTTAGAGATCTCAGATTTCAGTCCCATTTTTTTCGGTTTTGTTTGTTTCCGGGATTTCAATCCCATTTTTCTAATTTTTTAATGCATAATGAAATCGATTTGACTTTTGATTTGCATTTGTTTTTGATTTTGTTATTTGTTAGGATTTGATTTTCATGAAACTCTTTTGGTTTATGTTTATGTTTTTTTTTGATTTTTTTTTTTTGATGTATGATATGAAATCGATTCGAACTTAATTTGGTCTTTAATTTTTTATTTTTAATTTCTTCTTTCGAATAATTGAACTCTTTGGATGTTTTCTAATCGAGCTAAAAGTTATTCATCGTTGTTAACTGATAGAGTAGTTGATTTCTTTCATTTTTTGATATGCATTTTAATGTGTACTTTCTTGTACAATGTATATATTTCGATTTATTGTGATTTTAAGGTTGCTTTGAGAAAGTAATTCTCATATAAATTTAAATATGATTCAGATCTTTTTGATGTTAAATCTCTATGTTAGTGGATTCGATTTTGAGATCTTTTAGATGTGACTTGGATCTATTTTATTAGTTTTTTGATTTTTTGTGTTGATTAAACCTAAGAATGCTACTTTTGAGATCTTTTTCATGTGGTTTAGATATTTTATATCTTCATTTACGTGTTTTTGATATATGTTTTTTGTAAAATGCAGTGTATCAACCATGGCTGGGAAGATTGTGTATGCTATCTCGAATCATGGTGAGCATTCGACCCTATTTGGTAGGTGTATACACATGTGTACGGTTAATTTCTCTATGATGAACGCATGGGATTGTTTTGTTTGGACCATTGCTCTATTTTGTTATCTTCATGTAAATCTATTTACATACTTTGTACACGAGAATGCTCATGTGATGGATGCATGACCTGTTTTGCTTGGTATATATGCTAGATTTTGGTATTTTTCCCTCGTATGTGTACATGTTTGTACACTAAAAATACTCAATGATGATTATATGGTGTGTCATGTGGGTATGGATGTTATATTTTGTTAGGTTTTTGTAGAGTGTGCATGTTTTGTACACTATGATGCTCTTTATGAATGCATGGCATGTCCAAGTGGGTATGATGCTAGCATTTGTTAGTTTTCTCGTAGAGGTATAAATGTTTGCACACAAAATTTTGTTTCAGTTTGTATAGCATGTTCATGCACTTTGATGTACACCTCATATGATTTTTGATACATAGTTTTTGTAATATATTGGGTATGAAACCATATATCTGAGAAGGTTGTGCATGCTATTTTTCAATCAAGGTGAGTATTCACCATATTTTGGAAGATGCGTACACATTTATATATTAGAACTTTATGTGTGATGAATGCATGGGTTGTTTTGTTTGAATTAATGCTATATTTTTGTTATTTTTCTGTAGATGTGTACATACTTATACGCTAGTATGCTCTCCCATGATTTTATGTTCTATTTTGTGGGTATGGATGTTGGATTAGTAGACATGGAAGATAGGATCATTTTGGTATAATTACTTTGGGTACATATGTGGACAACATGTGTACATACTTGTACACATGTTGATTGTTAATGTGTACATACTTGTACACCATTGTAGGTGTGTACATAGTTGTACACCATTGTGCTATCTTTTGTTTAGTTTTTTTTTTGTTTATATTTTAGTTGTACACCGTTTTGATTCTTTTTGAAGCTGGGCATAATTCTGTTGTTTAGTTGTTTTTTGTTTATATTTTCTTCTTCGGAGCAATTTATTGATGTGTAATATTTTGTTTTTCAGGTGTACATATTTGTACACATTGATTATTTAAAGCAAAAATAGGATTTTTTATACACTTGGACTATGTCTACAAGTTGCTTTGCACGTAGAAAAAACCACTATATTTGGGTAAATAACTATGGGTACAAACCGGCACAAATGTGTACATAATCGTACACATGTTAATTGTTAATGTGTACATAGTTGTAAACATGCTTTTTACTATACAAGAATCTTTTATTTTAGATTTAATTATTATTTTCTGTTTACCTCTCTAATATGATTTGTGATGTTAACTCAGGGGGAGACATGGAAAGACCGGATCATTTTGTAGGCGTGTATATAATTGTACAAAATGAGTTCCCAACTAATGTTGCTATGCTTGCAGCCCAAGATGATGCAACACGGTGCAAGGTATTTGTTCTAGTTGTAAACTTTGGTTCCCTTGATGATTCCTACCTTAATATTGGTCCTAACTGATAACATGATTGTGTGTTGTAGGCTTTCTTAGTTGAATTTGATAAGTACAACCTTCGTTTAATGAAATAACACATTGATTCTTAATGTGTACATAATTATACACATGTAGATAGTTAATGTGTATATAGTTGTACACTTGTTGATTGTTAATATGAATGATTGGTGTTGTGCATGTTTTATAGGGGTGTACATATTGGTGCACCTGTGTAAATCTTATGAAAAAGTAGGATTCCCTTGTTTTACAACGGTGTACATATTGGTGCACCTATAGGAAGTAATTCCCATGAAAAAATAGGTTTTTGTGTGGTTGTGAATGATCATTTTTATGCATGTTTTGAAGCGGTGTACGTTTGGTGCACCTTTGTTATTCCCATGTAAAAGTAGGTTTGTGTTTGGTTATGAATGATCGTTTTTTCTACATGTTTTGCAGGGATGTACATATTGCTGCACCTGTATAATTCCCATGAAAAAGTGTGCCCCAAAGGTGAATATGAATGATCAATTTTATGCATGTTTTGCAGGGGTGTACACATTGGTGCGCCAGTGTATTTTCAATCAAAAAGTAGGTTTGTTTGTGGCTATGAAGGATTGGTTTTAGGAATGTTTCACATGGATGAATACATTGATGCACCAATATACTTCTCATGAAAAAGTAGGTCTGGGTATGAGTATGATTGATCTGTTATGCATGTTAGTAATCTCCTTTTTAGTAAAGTGCAATGAATCATTGTACTCGGATATTTCGAAGCATACTAAGTTTGTGTAGTACTTCCCACATGGATTGTGTCTCTGACCATAAACTAACTTTTTATTTGATCGTTTTTTTTTGTTTTGTTTTGTTTTCTTATGTGGATGTTGGTGAAAGGATAATCACTTTCTTTTCAAGTTGCAATTTCTTATGTTCATTGTTTTGTCCTCGATGCAATCCATTATTATGGATGTTATCCACCGGAGCTTGGCATGGCTGGTATTTTTCTCAGTCTGTGCGTACTACGGTGGCAGTCTGGCTATCATGGATTTTGGTTTTTTTTTGGATCTTTGCATCGGTGTACATAAATGTACACACAAATGTAAATTAAAAATTCTTAAAAATGAAAATTATATAGTCATATGGGTACTCTTTTTGTAGCTCTCGGAAAATGCTTTCCAAATATATAAAGTTTGTAAAATTTGGACGAGCAGTTTAAAAGAAAAAATTGTTTATAATTATTTTTTATATTTTTTAAAATTGCTGACGTGTCACGTCCACGTTGAATTTTTCCGTTACAAAACAGTTTCCACTCGCTGCACGTGTGCTTTATGAAACACGTGTGGAGGTCAGCAGCGTCTTTACACAATTTTTGGATTAAACTGTACCTAGTCAACTAGGTCTGGACTAAACTGTTCTATTTAGTGGGGTTTTGGACTGAACCGTTTTTTTACCAAACCATTTATACTCGTGATCTCGTCCGTGACACCATTCCCGATATATGTTTCCGGACGGATATTTCAGCTATTGTTGATATGTGTTTCCGAGCGTCTATTCTAGTTAGAAAAGAAGTTTCTCTGGGTTTTTTGTCCAATGATGGTGGGGCTCTCCGTCCAGCTGACATACCTGTTTATAATTGGGATAATGGACGGGACATGTGTGTGGGCGTCACGGGGGTCCCATATTTTACTGGTGGGGGAGTTCACACCTTCCGGCCAGGTCTAGCGTTGCGTAATGCCATTAATCGTAAACACCAAGAAATATTTTGACAAGTATGCGGCACAAGAATATATGTTTGTTACTTTGGATTTCTCAACGTTTGGTGAACTCAGCGACGATACAGTGGAGTTTTTGCAAAGGCTGAACAATCATTTATCAAGATATGATGTTAATGCTAAGAAATATAATTTTTTTCGTTCACAAATTAGGGATAGTCATTCATATGGGTGTTGGAGCACAGTTTGTCACTAGACTCCCAACCAGCTTCTTAAAGATAAAATAATTTGTTTTTCTTTGTATGTATTTATTAGTAAAATAATATATTAATTTATACTATACTATACATAGTATTTTTCTCGTAGCGGAGAGCTTGTTACATTTAAATTAATATTGCGCTCATAAAACTAATTTTCAAAAAACCTCTCTCTTCTCTAAAAAAAAAATCCATCCAGCGCCTCCTTTTCCTTCTCAGATCTGGTCTTTTTGACCGGATCTGAGCAGGCCATTTCAGTTAGATTAAATAGCTTAATGTTCTATCTAGTTCAGTTATTTTGGCTTCACGAGTTTTCTTCCTTGTTCCTCCTTTCTAGTAAGTCTATTTGGAGTTGGGTATTCTTGGTCTAAGTGGTGGTGATGGTTGCCGGCTCTGTTCATCTTAGATCGGAAATCTTCCAAGCTTTTCATTGATGTTTTTTCCTTGGGTTTTCTGTCTAATACATAGATGTGTCCATCAGTGTGTTCTTTTGCAAGTTTTTTGGTTGAGATGGTGGTGTTGGTTGTCAAAACTTCTCATCCTAAACAAATCTTGTTCTCATTCTTTTGGGTTTCTGTTGTTATACAGAAATGGATTCATCACAGTGTTTCCGATTTCATTGTTGTTCTTGGCAATACATCTATTTTTATTCTTTACTAGATCATCGTCAAATCGAAAACATTGATTTCATCCTCCAAGGGTTCTTGTTTCTGTTGATGAATAAAGTGGCGACGAATTTCGTAATGTGGCGTTGGTTGAGAAGCATCTTCATTTGTGGCAGAGTGAAAAAACGGGGGTACAACAACCACACCCAATATTTCGTTTGGAAATCTGAATAGACAAACTCCAATATACTTTCAAGAGAATCAACTTGACAGTCAGACTCAATCTAGAGAAAAATTTATCAAAGAGTTTGTATCTCAATTTGTCAATTCAATCTGTAATCAGCAAATAGGAATTTGCGAGCCCGATTGAATATAAGAGAAGTAACTTGAACGGTATCAAAGACCAATGTTCAAGGATCAATCAATTTCAATCAATAACCAAAGGTTGGATTTATCAATTGATCGATTCAACGCATAACCTGTGATATTTCAATTATATAACAAAATATAATGCGAAAAAGAAATAACATAGACACCAGAATTTTGTAAACGAGGAAAACCGCAAATGCAAAAAAACCTCGGGACCTAATCCATCTTTGAACACCACACTGTATTAAGTCGCTACAGACACTAGCCTACTACCAATGAACTTCGGACTGTAATGTAGTTGAACCCTAATAAATATCACACTAATTCAAGGTTCAGTTGCGCTCCTTACATCTCGATCCCTGCAGATACTACGCACTTGATTCCTTTAGCTGATCTCACCCATAACCAAGAGTTGCTACGACCCAAAATCGAAGACTTGATAAACAAATCTGTCTCACACATAAAAGTCTATTGGAATAGATAAATCTTTCTCCCACAGAAATACCTACGAGTTTTGTTCCGTTTTTTGATAAATCAAGGTGAACAGGAACCAATTGAAAAATCAGACTTATATTCCCGAAGAGCAGCTTAGTATTATCAATCACCTCACAATAATCTTAATCGTATGGTAGCGAAACAAGATATTGTGGAATCACAAACGATGACGAAGATGTTTGTGAATACTTTTAATCTTATCTATCAGAGATAAATCTCAAGCAAATCTTAGCAAAGATAATACTCAATCACGATAGAAGAAGTAAGATCAGATCACGCAACTACAAAGAAAATAGTTGGGTCTGGCTTCACAATCCCAATGAAGTCTTTAAGCCGTTAACCTATAGGGTCTCGTGAAAAACCTAAGTTTAAAGGAGAATCGACTCTAGCTTATACAACTAGTATCACACACGAGGTGTGGGGATTAGGTTTCCCAGTTGCTAGAGTTTTCCTTTATATAGTTTTCAAATCAGGGTTTGCAATCTAAGTTACCTTGGTAACAAAGCATTCAATATTCACCGCTAGATGAAAACTCGCATTAGACTCAAGCTAATATATTTCAACCGTTAGATCGAACTTATCTTGTTATACACAAATGAAATGTACCTTCATTTAGGTTTATGTAACCGTACCTAAACGTGTACACCATGTTGGCTCAACAAAGTAGTTAACCGAGGTTAGCTATATGAACACTCTCATATCAACTCGATTCATCTTAACCATAACTAGTTCAAATGAGTCAAATGAAACTAGTTAACGAGTTTTTCAATTGTTATATTCTCATAGAAGTATACAAGAACACAATTGAAGCAAAATCGATTTGATTCACTCGAATCAATTCATGAACATTATAGCCACGGTTTGCAAAGAACGTTAACCACTCAAGTATGCAAACGTGTACGCATACTTAAGTAGCCAGTTTGAGTATGGGTTCGCCAGTATGCGAACGGGTACGCATACTTAAGTACACTTCCAAAACCCATCAGAAATTCCCGGACCTATACCTCACGCAAGTACGCGTAACGGTATGTGTACTTGGTACACGGAATTTCACAACTTCAAGTATGCATACGGGTATGCATACTTTAGTTCCGGTCATGGATCACATACATGCAAGAATGCACACTATGTTTATAATCCAATAGTTCTAAACTCTTATTTCAATCATTGAAACTTTCTTAGAGGATGACAATAGCCGTTATCATACACTATCAAGCATCAAAGCAATTTTCAAGTTATTAAAATAATCATAACGAAACATTCTAAGTCTACATCAAATGATTGTATCACACAAACCATGTAAGATGTTACTCGGCGATTTTCACATGATCATCTTTTGACTTTCACAAGAATATAAGATGAACTTGGTTGAAGCTTAAAGCTTACCAACACATATTTCGAGAAATATGTAAGCGAGTTAATCTCACTTGAAATCTCAAATGTGTATAATCGAATAATATATAGTAATACGACTTTTGTCTCAATATATGAGATAGAGTAGAAATAGACTTTCCAAGTGATAGATGAGTTTTAGTCTCCACATACCTTTTGTTGATGAAGTTCCACAAGCCCTCCTAAGTAGTTCTTCGTCTTCAATTGATGAATGTCGTGAAGTCTAATGCTCAACTACACAATCTATCCTAGTCCGAGACATCACTATAAGTATACTAGAAATCAAGGATTATAGTTTTGATCACAAACATTAACAAACAAGCTTGAGATAGTGTTGATGGTGGATTTTAGTTTAGGGCTAAAATTGTAAAACCAAATTTATGCGCTGACATCCTGCAAAGGATAAAGCCACTGATAAGTGATGAATACTTCTTCACTTTACTAATTCACCTAGAATGGAGCATGTGGCAACAATCCCAAAATGATTCGTGAATTAAATACACAAAATTCATCCAGGTTAGAGCATGTGGTAACAATCCCATATACCCTGTGAATTTATAGCATTATTAATTAATGCATGACTATCCTTGTATTTCCTGTGCTGTTCCCACAGAACTCTCATTATTAGTGTGGCATGACGACTGAGTGTTGCTCTCAGCAGAATAACACAAATCTACAAGTTTTAATAGTGAGGCATGCACGAAATACCCGTACAGGCTACATCTCTCAGTATGTTATACTAACCCGATTGAGCATACATCTCTCGGTGTGTTATACTAGCCCGATTGAGCATATTTGAATCTGACCATCCATATCGGCCTCGAAATAATCACGACCATGCAAGTTGGCCTCATGATTTAACCAAATTTAGACGATCCTCGGCAGAGCAAAGCTACCACCTTAATGACCACCAAATGCCTGTTTATGCCCTGTTCGGTCGAATACATACCATGCCTCCCAAATAATCACCGAACACCAGCCTAAAGTAGGATGGTTGGACTGGTGTGGAGCAGCTTGGAAAAGTTTGTGCGCACAAGACCGCCAACGGTAGTATCAAAACCAGCCACGGTCGTCCAACTTCACCGACATGATTGGACGGCGTGGATTATCCCATGACCGGTCGGACAAGCTTGTCCCGCACACCTTGGGCCCCTCTCTCCCGCCGCGGGTCGACCATCTCTTGACCTAGCCATAGAGCAACGTGCGTTTGCCCAAAGTATGGCCGGCGTAATGCTTAAAAGGTCGCAGGAAATTCCACTAAGGTCTCAAATTGATCACGACCATCCAACTTCACTAGCATGTTTGGATGGATTAGATTAGGCTTAGGACCGTCAGTCAGGTATCACCATGTTCACCACCGACCCAATGTGGGCCCCACATGGTCGGCCTCCCCAAGGTGGAGCATAGCCTCGCCAAACCTGCAGTCAAGTCGTGTACACACGACCGATCCAAAACCCTAATTAAGGTTTGCGGCATATTACATGTGTCGCTAATCGATCACGAGCGTCCATTTTCGCAAGCATAGATGGAGGGTGTAGATGTAGATTCAAAGGGTCCCGAGCATGTCAACACGATCACCGTGGGCCAATATACACGCCTGACTGATCGACCAAGGCCAACCATGGCTGGACGTCTCGAAACGCGCGCCGTAGGCATGACGTACGGTCTTCAACTCCTTTGCGGCATGGGATTTAATTTTCGCCAATCAATCTCAAACCGCTCCTATTTGCCGGACAAATTGAGTGGTTTAGATCACACTTTCATGGGACAGCTGAGGTACGGACGTGTACACCGGCAAGCCATCTACATGCATGCCCGTAGGTCTCGTCAAAAACGTCTCCCATGCGTGGATTCGACCAAGTCAAGAGTGATGCTTGAGCACCTCTTCAAAACCCTAAAACTTCATCAACTGGCCGCAGATGAGTGTCATAGATCATCTCGTCCGTCCAACTCTACCATCTTGGTTAGGAGTTAAGCGATCAATGAGGCATCCCCATGATCACCGTCCGCCACTATTCCACATAGAGTGATCGGCCAAAGTATGGCTCGCCCATGCAGCCTCCAAAAGATCACTCGAAGATGGTTGGACATGATGCTGTTTTAAGACGCTTGATCGTGACTTACTCCGTTAAGCCTTAAAACAACGATGTTTCATACATGCTGAATATATTCAATGCATTACATGCATAGAATACACGCGATATTTCATAAATATCGGTTTCCCAAATAACTTTGTTATTTAAACCTAGCACCGTATGCTACCTTCTGTGGGTCCCACGATCCACACAATCTAGACATCAGCATGTCACAAACTGGGGGATACTTACTGGGGTATTGGTCTGGCGGTTTACAACGTGCAGCGCGCCATCACAAGAACGTGTTAGGAAGACATGGACGGTTAGTGATGATGGGAGAAGTGGGCAAGACTGATCGTGTGACACTAACACACGACTACACTACTCCATCACTCCACTTCCTATGAGAGACGAGGTTTGTGCTTTATGACTTGTATAAATAGGTTCTCCTCCTATTTCCACAAGACACACAAGGAAAAGACAGAAAAACAAGTGTTGATACAATCGTATTCAAACACCAGAACTGATAGCTTACATCCTGCAAAGCCGCCAACTTTCCGATACAAGTCATAAAACAGCCAACACCTCCACAATCTCAACACCTTCTTCGCTTCCCTCCCTAATATCAACCCCATCTCCTTCACTTTGTGACCGGGCAAATCCGGAACGGCCATTTCTTGGTTTAGGCGAGTTGTACGTGATTGATTTCTCGAATCACAAGCACTCCCATGCAGTGTATTTATTTAGGGTTTAGATTCATTTCTCATCCACACACCCCAAATTACCAAAACCGGCAGAAATATTTTTCACCCATAAATAATTGGAGACCACAGTGAGAGATTGATCTCTCGGTTGCGATCTCAAGATTTTCAAAAGATGGTTGGCCTCAGGGATGATTCTACCGTGACGGATCTCAGCCAGAATCACTCAAATTAATGGTAATGTTTCTCACCCTCCTTTGAACAATTCTGTTTATAACGAATTTCCATGTTTCGATACCCCCGTTATCTCCGTCGCTTCAACCGATGGAGAAATCCCAACACTGGCTGAACTAGTGCGGAAGCAAGAAGTTCTGGAAAGAAATGTGGACCTGATCAAAGAAGCGATAAACGACATACTCGATCTCCTCATCAAGATGACATCAGATACGAGCAGTTCTCCTGCCACAGAGATTTATACACTGGGGACTGATCCTCGCAATGATCTTCCTCAAGTCAATAGTTTCACTATGAACCAGAGGTCGGTGGATCAGGAAGCGGCTTCTCTAGTGGGAAGTTTATGCAAACTTTTACACCTCTCGAAGAATCAGTGGGAGGAGACGTTTGCTGCAATTAACCAGATAGCCCTGGACGTGCACCTGGCTCTGGTAGGCTAGGAAAGATGCCTACGACTATGTCTACTGCAAGTGCACAGGCCTATTGGAGGCAAGGGCAAGCACAGGTCGATCCCACAGAGAAATGGAGTGTTATGTTGATCTAAGGCTTTACTTAAACTGATTTCAAGAGAGTGACAGAGTAATGTTTGGTTTGTTGTCGATACGACTAAGAATTGTTTGTGACTGTGAACTAAGATAGCAACATGTTGTAACAAGATTGAAGAGCACTAGGGTAATTGAATTCACCCTCTAATCTTATGCTAAGGCAATTTACCTCTGGTTATGCTCTTGAGCCTTCACTTGAAGGGCTCAGGTGGGTATTCATTAACTAATTCACTATTTCCCTCCTAGTATAGAGTGTCTTCTTACAAAGACACTCTATCACAAGTTCAAAAGCTCATAATTAACTCCTAATCCTGATCATATTATCGCACAGTATAAATACAACCAAAGATTAACTACTTGACATGAGATTAGGGGTTTCAACAACACCCTAGTGTTTATGGGTAAAAATCGTTTCTGCCGATTTCGGTAAATTCGGTAGGTGAGTGAGAAACTGGTTCAAACCCTAAACAAATGTGCTGCACGTGAGCACTTTATAGATTCGAGAGATCAATCTGACAAGTCCGGCCTAAACCAAGAAATGGCCGTTCCGGACTTGCTTCGGTCACAAAGTGGAGGAGAAGGGTTGATTTGGGGAGGGAAGCAAAGAAAGGTGTTGAGACCGGAATAACTGCGGGAAAGTAGTATCTCGACTTGTATCGTAAAGTGAAAGCTTGGGAAGCTTGCAAGAGATGAAAGCTTTTGGAAGAGCTTGCAAAGTTTCCTTTCTAAGAGTGTAGTATATTTCTCCTGACCGAGACTTGTTGTCTGGTGGAAATAGGTAAGACCTATTTATACAAGTCGAGATTGAAACGTACACTGGCCTCATGAAGGAAGAGAGTAAAGGGTGAAATAATGGGAGGAGGTGGTAACCGCATGGTGTTAATGGGTGAAAACGTTTTCACCATTATTTCCTCATTTATTTGACCGCTTTATTCCTTTTCACGCTTTCTTAATGTGAGCGTAGTGTACGCCGCAAGTCAGATCGCCAAACCAAAACCCCGGAAAGCATCCCCGCCTTGTGTTGATATCTCGTTGGTTGCACCTTGAGTGCAAGTGGCGCTGCTAGTGGCGCGTGTGGCATGTGCCATTGGCATGTGCGGAATGCCCTTGTTACGGGTTGTACTTCGAGCGCAAGTGGCAATGCCAGAGCTGCTAGTGGCGTGCGTGGCATGTGCGGAATGCCTTGGTGGTAGGTTGTATGTTGAGTGTAAGTGGCAATGCCAAAGCTGCTAGTGGCGTGTGTGGCATGTGCCAATGGTATGTGCGGAATGCCTTGGTGGTAGGTTGCACGGTTTGCAAGTTAGGCTACCAGCGTGTGTGTTTGGCATGTGCCAATGGCATGTGCGGAAAGCCTTGGTGGTAGGTTACACGGTTTGCAAGCTAGGCTACCAGCGTGTGTGTTTGGCATGTGCCAACGGCATGTGCGGAATGCCTTGGTGGTAGGTTGCACGGTTTGCAAGTTAGGCTACCAGCGTGTGTGTTTGGCATGTGCCAACGGCATGAGGTTTGAAAATATGGCTTGCGGTACGTGTTGGCATGTGCCAATGGCACGTACGGCCATGTTGACCTAATTGCAAGTCTTGCAAGCCTAGGGCGCTATATTTGGCGTGTGCCAATGGCATAACGGCTTGGAAATATGGCTTTACGGTGACGTGTTGGCATGTGCCAATGGCATGTACGGCCATGTTGACCTAGTTGCAAGTCTTGCAAGCCTAGGGCGCTATATTTGGCGTGTGCCAATGGCATAGCGGCTTGGAAATATGGCTTGCAGACGTGTTGGCATGTGCCAATGGCACGTACGGCCATGTTGACCTAGTTGCAAGTCTTGCAAGCCTAGGGCGCTATATTTGGCGTGTGCCAATGGCATACGGCTTGGAAATATGGCTTGCGGTACGTGTTGGCATGTGCCAATGGCACGTACGGCCATGTTGACCTAGTTGCAAGTCTTGCAAGCCTAGGGCGCTATATTTGGCGTGTGCCAATGGCATAGCGGCTTGGAAATATGGCTTGCGGTACGTGTTGGCATGTGCCAATGGCACGTACGGCCATGTTGACCTAGTTGCAAGTCTTGCAAGCCTAGGGCGCTATATTTGGCGTGTGCCAATGGCATAGCGGCTTGGAAATATGGCTTATGCGTACGTGTTGGCATGTGCCAATGGCACGTACGGCCATGTTGACCTAGTCGCAAGTCTTGCAAGCCTAGGGCGCTATATTTGGCGTGTGCCAATGGCATAGCGGCTTGGAAATATGGCTTGCGGACGTGTTGTCATGTGCCAATGGAACGTACGGCCATGTTGACCTAGTCGCAAGTCTTGCAAGCCTAGGGCGCTATATTTGGCGTGTGCCAATGGCATAGCGGCTTGGAAATATGGCTTGCGGTACGTGTTGGCATGTGCCAATGGAACGACGGCCATGTTGACCTAGTCGCAAGTCTTGCAAGCCTAGGGCGCTATATTTGGCGTGTGCCAATGGCATAGCGGCTTGGAAATATGGCTTGCGATACGTGTTGGCATGTGCCAATGGCACGTACGGCCATGTTGACCTAGTTGCAAGTCTTGCAAGCCTAGGGCGCTATATTTGGCGTGTGCCAATGGCATAGCGGCTTGGAAATATGGCTTGCGGTGCGTGTTGGCATGTGCCAATGGCACGTACGGCCATGTTGACCTAGTTGCAAGTCTTGCAAGCCTAGGGCGCTATATTTGGCGTGTGCCAATGGCATAGCGGCTTGAAATATGGCTTGCGGTACGTGTTGGCATGTGCCAATGGCACGTACGGCCATGTTGACCTAGTCGCAAGTCTTGCAAGCCTAGGGCGCTATATTTGGCGTGTGCCAATGGCATAGCGGCTTGGAAATATGGCTTGCAGACGTGTTGTCATGTGCCAATGGAACGTGACGGCCATGTTTACCTAGTCGCAAGTCTTGCAAGCCTAGGGCGCTATATTTGGCGTGTGCCAATGGCATAGCGGCTTGGAAATATGGCTTGCGGTACGTGTTGGCATGTGCCAATGGAACGTACGGCCATGTTGACCTAGTCGCAAGTCTTGCAAGCCTAGGGCGCTATATTTGGCGTGTGCCAATGGCATAGCGGCTTGGAAATATGGCTTGCGGTACGTGTTGGCATGTGCCAATGGCTCGTGGTTGCCATGTTGACCTAGTTGCAAGTCTTGCCTCCTAGGGCGCTATATTTGGCGTGTGCCAATGGCATAGCGGCTTGGAAATATGGCTTGCGGTACGTGTTGGCATGTGCCAATGGCACGTACGGCCATGTTGACCTAGTTGCAAGTCTTGCAAGCCTAGGGCGCTATATTT
Organism: Papaver armeniacum; assembly: GCA_023531295.1. Classification (NCBI taxonomy): domain Eukaryota; kingdom Viridiplantae; phylum Streptophyta; class Magnoliopsida; order Ranunculales; family Papaveraceae; genus Papaver; species Papaver armeniacum. The sequence goes on along the minus strand of JAJJWW010003113.1, from coordinate 58,230 downwards.
GGCGTGTGCCAATGGCATAGCGGCTTAGTTTGGCATTGTTGCCATGGTGCGCAGATGCGGCTTGGTTTGGCATTGTTGCCATGGTGCGCAGCAGTGCGGCTTGGTTTGGCATTGTTGCCATGGTGCGCAGTGTGCGCTTGGTTAGGCATTGTTGCCATGGTGCGCGGTGCTGCGGCTTGGTTTGGCATTCTTTGCCATGGTCGCAGAGTGTGCGCTTGGTTTGGCATTGCGCCATGGTGCGCGTGTGCGGCTTTGGTTTGGCATTGCTTGCCATTGTGCGCAGCAGTCGCTTTGGTTTGGCATTGTTGCCATGGTGCGCAGCAGTGCGGCTTGGTTTGGCATTGTTGCCATGGTGCAGCAGCAGTGCGGCTTGGTTAGGCATTGCCGCCATGGTGCGTAGCAGCGGCTTGGTTTTGGAATTAGGGTTCTCAGTCGAAAACCCTAATCTGGTATTTTGAAAAATACCCCTATTAATTATTTACACCGAGTTAAATGCTCTTAGTTAATGTGTTGCATGTAACACTAGGTCATGGGGTTTTACGATTTTACCCCTTGTTTAAAAACCACCATCAACATTAAGTCCCCCGCTTAGCTCGGAACAGGGGCTTTGTTGCGAGGTAAGCATAAGATGGTGACAAACTATCAACAAGAAACCGTAAAGAGAATTGAGGAGGCTTGTCTCGACCTTTTATAAATAGGATTTGGAATCCTTGCCTCGTGGTAGTTTTGCACAAACCGGGAGGTCAAGTACACCAGTGGGGCCGATGCAAAATTTAGGCGACGTTGGGAAATTGGCGTGAGTTGGGAAACCGAGTGTGCTAGGCCGGTAGGACCGCGCAATGTGGGAAGTCAGCTTGGTGCTTGGGAGGCGTGACTTGGGAAACTGCGTGTCTTGCCGGGACCTACAAGGGGAAGCGAGTAATGTGGAAGTCGTGCGTGCTGCTTGCAGCGTGACTTGGGAAATCGCGTGTCTTTCGGGTAGGGCTCGGCGCAATGTGGAAGTCAGTGCGTGTCATAGCGTGACTTGGGAAATCGCGTGTCCGGTTGGTGGGGCCGCGCAATGTGGAAGTTGTGCGTGCTTGCAGGCGTGACTTGGGAAACTGCGTGTGCTAGCTGGTGGGGCCGGCGCAATGTGGAAGCTGTGCGTGCTTGCTGGCGTGACCGATGTAAACAAGGAGGGAGTTTCTTCAGATAGCAAAGTTTCCTTATCTTGCTTTCCTTCACGCTGCGCTTCAATTAGGGCATTATTCATGCTAAAATCTGAAGCGTTATGTCTCTAATTGCTTCCTTTCCTTTTTAAGATTCCGTATTCATACCCAAAAATAATTGCATCGTCTCCTCGTTTGAGAAAAAGGTTCTTCTTGTTGATTTCTCTTTGCCATGTCGCGCAGATTCGAATCATCTTCTAACCACAGGTTCTCCTGGATGAAGGTGCGAGGTCCGACTCTCGCATGAGCATCCCAACAAAGGTTATTCCTGTTAAGAAAATCATACCCAGTATGTTTTCTTCTTCTTTGGCGGATCGACGTACATTTTAACGCTTTGTTGTATAAATGGAAAATTTCCCTTTGTGCAGAGATATCCCGTTGGAGCATGCAAGTTCTCGTTATCGACGAGGATGACCTAGTCGTTCCCCTTCCTTCAAGCCCGACCTTGTTGACTGCTGCAGACTTGGAGGATGCTGATTTAGGGCTCTATCTTATGAAATGGGATGCAGCGAGAAGTCCCCGGTCATACTTCGGTTTGATATGATGGAATGGATGAATACGTGAATGTAACCTTCTGGCGTGCTTTTGGAGTTTTCGGTGCACATGTACGGATTCATGTTGAGAAATTCCCGCGGCTCGTAAAACCTCGATAGTGATGATGTTCTTGCGCTGCACCCTAGAAGAGTAGAGGACCTTGTTGTGGGTACGGATTTTTGGTGGACTGTTCTTCGTAGCTTTGACAGTGAAGGGATCCCGTGTATATCTTCCGTTCTCAAGTATGGTTTACGTGTTTCCATCTTTGTAGTAATCGTTGCTGCGGTGAAGCTCTGGCTGGTATCAAAGAATGAGGGGCAACAGTTCTTCGTAGGAGATGTAATCAGGAGAAACTACATTGTCGTGGTAACAAAGTGGGTTGGCTGATATTCTATGAGCTTCCGTGACGTAAAAGGATTGGGCTGGATGCGTAAGCGGAAAACCGTCCATGATCACGAGTTTTGGCGAGATGGATTAAAAGGTGTCCATGACTACGAAGATTGGCTGGCCGTGACTATGTTCCTTGATATGGGGAGTGTGGCGCACGACCCTTTGCGAAGGAGTGGCATTGAAGCGAACGTTGAAGCGAAGCCGGCTACCGGAGAACGTTGATGCGTAGCTACTCGGAGAGAACGTTGATGCGGAGGTACTTCGGGAGAGAACGTTGAAACGACATCTTGCAACTCTCGAGCCTTGACGGCTACCATTTTGAAGTCGGAGGTCGCGTCACGTTCACAAACTCGACATCCCTCACGAGAAAAGAGGTTAGGAGTCCCCAGCTACATCCGTCGATCGTGCTTTCTAGTAGAGGTTGGGGTTTGGGAACGACTTCCCCGGCCGGAAATGCCTCGTTTCCCGATGCAAAGTGCGGTTGAGAGATGCAAATATGTCTTGATGCTATGCCTTGGAGAAATATAGAATCTCACATAACTGTTTCATCATATACTGTATGACTTTGTGGGCGAAGTTCCAATTATGAGGGTCCCGACAGAAGAAGGGTCTCCGTGAACTCAGGAGAGTTGTTGATTTCCATTGCTTTCAATTTTGGAGAAGTCCTTCCTGATCTTCACGTGTGACGAAATTGGATTGCTTATCCCCTTCTATCGGGCGTTCAAGAGCAACGCGAGCCTCTTCATCTATAACGCGCGTCCCGCTCGAAGTATCTTTCGTCTTTTCATTGAATCAACAAAGGTGCTAAAAGGAGGTCGGCTTCTTCCGGATCTTCCGATCTTGCCCGGATGGTGGAGTAGCGTCTCTGGTGACTACTGGAGCTTTCATGCTTGAAGAACCGTTGGGGTGGCGGAAGTGGCTCGGCCCGTGATCGTAAGTGTATCGTGCAGAGATGACATGGTTTTGATCACGAAGTGCCGGAGCCATGGCGCCGTTTCGAAGGGCGAGGATGGTCCGGAAGGGCGCAAGATGTTAGCGCTGGGAAGGATGCAAACTGTTAGCACAAAGTGTGGTATCAAGGCTGGCATGCGCGTGCGGCATGTGTGCCTCGGTAAGCGCTCTGGAAAGCGCTCGGCAAGCGCGTCGCTAGCAAGCGCGACGTAAGCGCATCCGGGAAACGCGTCCGCAGGCGCCGGATCGTCTTGGAATGGGCGCCGACTTGGTGTGGACGCTCGGCTTGGATTTCTGGTGATGGTGTGGACCATTGGCTTGGCACGGTGTCGGGCTTGGCGTGGCTTGGACTTGTTCCTCGCGGGCCCAGCTTGCCTCTTCCCATACGTAGCTCAAACAGAAATCCTTTCCTTATTCAAATTCAAAAGGTGTTATGCTTATGAAATGGGTTGGCTCCCTTTTACCTCGTATCTTTGTTATCACGTCATGGTGTTAGCGGTAGCGCGGTAGTGACAAAGTGGGCAAACATATCCCAAATATGTACTCCAAAGGTTTCTCTTCAATTTGTTTTATTGTTTTCTTGTGCTGGTATAAACCGTAGCCATAGGTATGCCTTTCATAAACTTGTGGAAATACTTCATCATATATAATTCTTCAAATGTCACTGTAGTAACGGCTGCTAATAGTGACAGGTAATTGTTATTGTGCAAAGTAGGTATGTACGGGTAGGTGAATTTTTTTTTTTTTGAAAGGCAAACAAAGCGCCCGGTTTATGGTTTTTGTCTTCCCGGGATTTCTTGGGTTGATAGATGAATGTTAGCTTTTTTGAGGATATTGGATTATTTCTCGGGATGAATGGTTTTGATAATATAACTCGATTATGTTTTGGGAAAGGAATATTGCTTTTATGAAAGTGTGTGCTAGCAATAGGCACAAGACGCAATAGTATGGTGGTTTTATTAAGAACCTAAAAACAGATCGTATATCTTGCCCAATCTAAATTTACTCACTTGCAAACACGCCTCTCTCAAGTAAAAGGCGGCTTTGTCGGTAGCAAGGCGCTTTGCCGGTAGCACGCCGCTAGTCCCCAATTGCCGGTAGAGTCTTCAACAGTCCCCAGCTTTTCGGTGTAGTTTTAACAACCGATAACCGGGTTGTCACTGTCAGCTTGATTCGACCGAGTCGCAAGTCCCCAATCTCTCGGTAGCATCTTCAACGAGTCCCCGCTTCGTGTGTAGTTTTTGCAACGGTAACCGGTCGTTTGTTAGTTGAGTCGGATCGAGTGGTAGCATCTTCGGCAAGTCCCCTACCATCTTGATATCTGGGTCGAAGAACGAGATCGACAGTCTGACATTGTAGCCGATAGATCAATCCTCCCGCTGTGGTCGCCAATTGTTTATGGGTAAAAATCGTTTCGCCGATTTCCTTAAATTCGGTAGGTGAGTGAGAAACTGGTTCAAACCCTAAACAAATGTGCTGCACGTGAGCACTTTATAGATTCGAGAGATCAACTGCACAAGTCCGGCCTAAACCAAGAAATGGCCGTTCCGACTTGCTTCCAATCACAAAGTGGAGGAGAAGGGTTGATTTGGGGAGGGAAGCAAAGAAAGGTGTTGAGACCAGAATAATTCTGGGAGAGTAGTATCTCGACTTGTATCAGAAAGTGAAAGCTTGGGAAGCTTGCAAGAGATGAAAGCTTTTGGAAGAGCTTGCAAAGTTGCCTTTCTAAGAGTGTAGTATATTTCTCCCCCGACCGAGACTTGTTGTCTGGTGGAAATAGGTAAGACCTATTTATACAAGTCGAGATTGAAACGTACCCTGGCCTCATGAAGGAAGAGAGTAAATGGTGAAATAATGGGAGGAGGTGGTAACCGCATGGTGTTAATGGGTGAAAACGTTTTCACCATTATTTCATTTATATGACCGCTTTATTCCTTTTCACGCTATCTTAATGTGAGCGTAGTGTACGCCGCAAGTTGTGACCGCCAAACCAAAACCCCGGAAAGCATCCCCCAGCTTTGTGTTGATATCTCGTTGGTTGCACCTGAGTGCAAGTGGCGCTACTAGTGGCGCGTGGTACATGTGCCATTGGCATGTGGAATGCCCTTGTGGTAGGTTGTACTGAGCGCAAGTGGCAATGCCAGAGTCGCTAGTGGCGTGACGTGGCATGTGCCAATGGCATGTGCGGAATGCCTTGGTGGTAGGTTGTATGTTGAGTGTAAGTGGCAATGCCGCAGCGCTAGTGGCGTGTGTGGCATGTGCCAATGGTATGTGCGGAATGCCTTGGTGGTAGGTTGCACGGTTTGCAAGTTAGGCTACCAGCGTATGTGTTTGGCATGTGCCAATGGCATGTCGGAAAGCCTTGGTGGTAGGTTGCACGGTTTGCAAGCTAGGCTACCAAGCGTGTGTGTTTGGCATGTGCCAATGGCATGTGCGGAATGTCTTGGTGGTAGGTTGCACGGTTTGCAAATTAGGCTACCAGCGTGTGTGTTTGGCATGTGCCAACGGCATGAGGTTTGAAAATATGGCTTGCGGTACGTGTTGGCATGTGCCAATGGCACGTACGGCCATGTTGACCTAGTTGCAAGTCTTGCAAGCCTAGGGCGCTATATTTGGCGTGTGCCAATGGCATAGCGGCTTGGAAATATGTCTTGCGGACGTGTTGGCATGTGCCAATGGCACGTACGGCCATGTTGACCTAGTTGCAAGTCTTGCAAGCCTAGGGCGCTATATTTGGCGTGTGCCAATGGCATAGCGGCTTGGAAATATGTCTTGCAGACGTGTTGGCATGTGCCAATGGCACGTCTGACCATGTTGACCTAGTTGCAAGTCTTGCAAGCCTAGGGCGCTATATTTGGCGTGTGCCAATGGCATAGCGGCTTGGAAATATGGCTTGCGGTACGTGTTGGCATGTGCCAATGGCACGTACGGCCATGTTGACCTAGTTGCAAGTCTTGCAATCCTAGGGCGCTATATTTGGCGTGTGCCAATGGCATAGCGACTCGGAATATGGCTTGCGGTACGTGTTGGCATGTGCCAATGGCACGTACGGCCATGTTGACCTAGTTGCAAGTCTTGCAAGCCTAGGGCGCTATATTTGGCGTGTGCCAATGGCATAGCGGCTTGGAAATATGGCTTGCAGACGTGTTGGCATGTGCCAATGGCACGTGGCACGGCCATGTTGACCTAGTCGCAAGTCTTGCAAGCCTAGGGCGCTATATTTGGCGTGTTCCAATGGCATAGCGGCTTGAAATATGGCTTATGGTACGTGTTGGCATGTGCCAATGGCACGTACGGCCATGTTGACCTAGTCGCAAGTCTTGCAAGCCTAGGGCGCTATATTTGGCGTGTGCCAATGGCATAGCGGCTTGGAAATATGGCTTGCGGTACGTGTTGGCATGTGCCAATGGAACGTACGGCCATGTTGACCTAGTCGCAAGTCATGCAAGCCTAGGGCGCTACATTTGGCGTGTGCCAATGGCATAGCGGCTTGGAAATATGGCTTGCGGTACGTGTTGGCATGTGCCAATGGCACGTACGGCCATGTTGACCTAGTTGCAAGTCTTGCAAGCCTAGGGCGCTATATTTGGCGTGTGCCAATGGCATAGCGGCTTGAAATATGGCTTGCGGCACGTTTTGGCATGTGCCAATGGCACGTACGGCCATGTTGACCTAGTTGCAAGTCTTGCAAGCCTAGGGCGCTATATTTGGCGTGTGCCAATGGCATAGCGGGAAGTTTGGCATTGTTGCCATGGTGCGGAAGATGCGGCTTGGTTTGGCATTGTTGCCATGGTGCGCAGCCAGGTGCGGCTTGGTTTGGCATTGCTTTGCCATGGTGCGCAGTGTGCGGCTTGGTTTGGCATTGTTGCCATGGTGCGCAGTGCGGCTTGGTTTGGCATTGTTGCCATGGTGCGCAAAGTGTGCGGCTTGGTTTGGCATTGTTGCCATGGTGCGCAGTGTGCGGCTTGGTTTGGCATTGTTGCCATTGTGCGCAGTATGCGCTTGGTTTGGCATTGTTGCCATGGTGCGCAGCAGTGCGGCTTGGTTTGGCATTCTTGCCATGGTGCGCAGCATGTGCGGCTTGGTTAGGCATTGTTGCCATGGTGCGTAGTGTGCGGCTTGGTTTTGGAATTAGGTTCGTGTCGAAACCCTAACTGGGTATTTTGAAAAAATACCCCTATTAATTATTTACACCTGAGTTAAATGCTCTTAGTTAATGTGTTGCGGGTAACACTAGGTCATGGGGTTTTACGATTTTACCCCTTGTTTAAAAACCACCATCAACACCTAGTTAATTAAATTAGAACATAATTAAAACAACAAAATGCAAATTACACTAAATTGGTGCTCTGGCTAGCCCAGGCATGAGCTTCTAACATCCTCACCTCAGACCTCTTTATACATGCCATGCAAAACCCTAATTTACTTCAAATTGGAAAAATAAACGAATACCCTCTCACCCACGTCGCTCGAATCGGTGTCACCGCTCAATCGGCTCTCGAAATGATGGTTCCCTCTGTTGACGAAACCCTAATTCTATCTATCTCAAACCTAGCTTCTAGGGTTATGAGAGAAGCTAAGAGAGAGATAGGTAAAACTAGGAGGCGAGATGGTGGTTGTTGGTGGTCGCATGCGGCCGGTGTCAGGGGAGAGGAAGGTGGCTGAGACGGCGGTGGCAGGAGATGGAGAAGAAGGTGGAAGTAAGGGGTTCTCTGAAATGGTCGGGTGAAGAAGAAAGAGAATGGAAGAATAGAAATGGTTAGGTCGATGGGGTGATATATAGGTGGTGTGGTGTTGAACGGGTGCAGCGAAGTTTGATGCGATGGTTGGAGCGAGCGTTAGATCTCGGTGAATCCGATGCGTGGCCCGGATAAAGCGAGATCCGAACCCGCTCGGGAGAATCGGGGTGCTTTGGTGTTGAGCGGGAGCATCGAGTGTTGATGGGAAGGACGAGCGACCGTTGGATGCATAAGATGGAGATCTCAACGCTCGAGGTGGTGATGTGAGCCGATGCGTGCGCGGCTTTGGCTTTCGCTCCATAGACGCTCGTCTCCAATTTTCTGCTCTTTTGGTTTCTCAATTTCTCCGAGCTTTATTTACTACCTAAAAACACAAAATTAATTAGTACAAATATTTATTCCTGAAAACAAAGAAAACACAGAATCTGGGATAATATCTAATTTCTGAGCACAAAAGATGAGTTAAATGCCAATAAATAGATGTAGAAATATGCAATATTTGGCACTCATCAAATACCCCCAAACCTGAATTTTACTTGTCCTCAAGTGAAACAACAAATTAAGAAATCCTAACTATACCACCTGTCATGGGTCTCTCGAATGCATTTAGCGTATGCACTAAGCCTTTAAACCCTAGGTGTCCCTAGTGGACGAGTTGTAGTCTCGTGAGGGTTTACCAGAGGTGTACCCACAAAACCTTCTCCAACTTCGTAGTATAAAAGAGTCTCAAGCATCCAAGGAGCTATGAGGACATAGAGTTTCGCATGCTAGTAACACGAAATTAGAACTACCAAAGAACGCATTCTCATCCTTAAGTCTTTGAGCGAGAAGTAACCATACCATATGAAAGAATTCGGATTCGATTGTGATCATAAGCCTCGACTTCGCCTCACCATTAAGGTTCTATGATAATTGCACTCAAAAAGATCGCTTTTTTAGTCTCTCATGTGTGCAGCAGAATAAAGAGAGAAATCCTGCACACGTTGAAGGTAAGAAGGATAACCTTCCGAAATAATTTCCGGAGACTCCATGTATGTGGACAAAAAGAATCTTTTCTGATGATCTCTAAGAAAGGAAATCAACCATTAGCAAGGATGGGAGTACTCACTTACCTTCTCACCCGATCGGCACTTAATATCACTCTCTCGAAGATTCATAGAAACGTCTTCAATCTTCGGTCTTGGTCTTCAAATGTTGATGACGAACTTCCAACTTCACAAAAACTTGACAAACATTTTTTTTTTTTTTTTTTTTTTGACATACATGAAATGAAAATAACAATAAAACAATAAAACTTGTATTGCCTTGATTTCATAAACTTCACTAATTCTCATCCTATTTTCTTTTCTTTTCTTTGTTGCACGTAAACCTTGGACTTATTTCAACTTTTCTTCAAATATTCTCAAGGATGCTCCGCTTGTCGACGATGATGTGTTTCTATGAATCTGTTGATGTTGTTGAGAGGGAGAGAGAGTGATGCTAATCGCAAATCGATATTTAGAAGGAGTTTTCATCTTTAGACGTCACCCTCATGATTGACGGAATTAGCACTCAAGAGATCAAAAGTAGTGCGAAAGTGGTGCGAAGTTGGGTAGCTCACCATTCCTATCCGAATTGACGTACGGTGACACACACTCTAACAGATTTTTAGAAAGTCACAAAACTGAAGGTTGGTGCCTCGCTTGATGTAAAATGGGTAGTCTCCACTATGGTTGATCACAATTCTACTACCGAATATCTAAACAACACCTAATTCGCCATCCGGTATGGTTAAATCCAACTTTAACGCTCTAATCAACTAAGAAACCCGATTGTGTTCTCCAGTACTTCCAATTTCAGTTATTTCGGTCAGACTTTCTATGTAAACATAGCTAGAAGCATGCTAGTGACTCTAAGATCTCTAAAAGTTGGAGGTTTTTATTTGCAAAGAGTTTTGAATTTTTTTTTTTTTTTTTTTGACATACATGAAATGAAAATAACAATAAAACAATAAAACTTGTATTGCCTTGATTTCATAAACTTCACTAATTCTCATCCTATTTTCTTTTCTTTTCTTTGTTGCACGTAAACCTTGGACTTATTTCAACTTTTCTTCAAATATTCTGATGATGCTCCGCTTGCTGACGATGATGTGTTTCTATGAATCTGTTGATGTTGTTGAGAGGGAGAGAGAGTGATGCTAACTGCAAATCGATATTTAGAAGGAGTTTTCATCTTTAGACGTCACCCTCATGATTGACGGAATTAGCACTCAAGAGATCAAAAGTAGTGCTGAAAGTGGTGCGAAGTTGGGTAGCTCACCATTCCTACCCGAATTGACGTACGGTGACACACACTCTAACAGATTTTTTAGAAAGTCACAAAAATCGAAGGTTGGTGCCTCGCTTGATGTAAAATGGATAGTCTCCACTATGGTTGATCACAATTCTACTACCGAATATCTAAACAACACCTAATTCGCCATCCCAGTATGGTTAAATCCAACTTTAACGCTCTAATCAACTAAGAAACCCGATTGTGTTCTCCAAGATTTCCAATTTCGATTATTTCGGTCGACTTTCTATGTAAACATAGCTAGAAGCATGCTAGTGACTCTAAGATCTCTAAAAGTTGGAGGTTTTTATTTGCAAAGAGTTTTGAATTTTTTTTATTTTTTATTTTTTTTTTTGAATAAAAGAAGACTAAAAACTCTAAAAGAAGACTAAAAACTCTAAATGCAAATGCAAATGTACCCCAAAACCTAAATCAAACATTGTCCTCAATGTGTCAACAGATAATAAGAATTCAAAAAGTCACATACCATGAGAACTATGCTGATAAGAGAAAAGGGAAGAGATTACCGGATGTCGGCGGAGCAAGGTTAGAGCTTCATTTGTCAAGGCTAGAATCCAACATTCTCAGTGGAGATCATATCGGATTAGCACAATATATGCACAAGAAGACTCAACCGATTCAAAAAAGAAAATTTAACAAGTCCTCTTTGGATTATATACAATGAAAATTCACCATACACTAACAATCTAAAGAGTTGAGGATCAACCCAAAAGACAATATGTACAAACATCAACAAAATTTTACACAAATATAACATGAGAGTGCAGAAAGATTGCATATGTGAACAAGTTACCCCCAAACCTAAACTTGTCAACAGATGTGTTCTTGAGCACAAAATCTTGCAATTTTAAAGGTACATCATGCAAAAGGTCTAACTCAAAATGAGTTTTGCTAAGAACAGCAGATATACACATTCCAACCGTGGCTCCTTAAAGGTGTTATACTTTGATGCAAAATAGTCCAAGAGGACTTGGGAAGCACAAAGCTCTAGGCCTAAATTAGGCATTTTCGTAAAAGTTGGTTTTGCAATTTTGTTACAAACTACACCTAGGTTTGGTGGAGGAGTGTCAATCTGTGGCTTAGGAGAGAGATTAGGTACAGCTAAATTGTTTTCAAGTATAAGATCATTTGCACCTTCACACACTTTCCTAAGGTCAGAAAAAGAAGGTAAATCATGTTCACCTGCATAGAACAATTCATCAATCTCCATGTCATAATCATCATTATCCAAAATTTCACTCTCATGCATAAGACAACCAGGAGAAATATCATGCTGTAACCTAGGCATGGAATCAGACACATGCATTGAATCATCTGTGTCAACAGACAATTCAGCTATTCCTAGGTCACGATCGGTGGTATAGCATGCTCATTTTCAGTGAACAATTGCACAGACTCCAATTCAGCATCACATGTATGAATATTAGAAGAAGCGTCATTCATAGGGTTCACAGAAGAGAAGCTAAATGTCTCTGAACCTAAAGATTCCATTACATTTTCTAAGTACACATGCTCTTCATATTCATCATTATCATCATCATAATAACACTGCATTTCCCTATTCAAAATTGTAGCATTTTTAGTGCACTCATCTACCTCTAGATTAGGTTCATATTTAGTTGCATGAGTAGGACTAGAAACACTATTTTCAAAATTATCAGAATAACAAACATCCTATCATAAACTTCTTTCCAATCTTTATTTTGTACCTCAATCAGGTTCATTTGAAGAATCATAGTGAGATGTTCAAGTGAAGGAGAGTCTTCACTAGTGGGTATGCATGTTTCATATGAAGGATCATTACATGGTTGTGCACATGGTTCACTAGAGAAGGGATGATCATGCATTTTTCATCCAAGTATATCATTGTTTTGCTCTATGAGCTCTTCCATTAGTGATTGCATACAAGGAGTTGGGGGAGTATAGAATTTTTCATCTCCCCACTGTTGTTGATGATACATGTGCTCATAATGATTAGGGTATGAATATTCAACGTCAGGGCCATGAGAAGGTTCATAATATTCCCTAAAATCATCATGGACTGTTGGGAGTTCATACTGTGAGGCATGCCCGTAAGCAAGCTCTCTGATGGATTTGTTTCATCCCCATTTAGGCACCAAAATCCCGACATGATCTAGCAACTCAATTTGAACTCAAAAAGAAGCATGGCTTAGCACACATCAAGCATGTATAACCAATGATGTTTCAAAACAGGGAAGCTAAGCCCAAGTGATGCAATTCCTAGTTGTTGTACGGCCCAGTTATGTGGGCTTCAGTTTGTTTTATGTGGGCTTTGGTTTATGTGGGAGGTCTATGCACAGGTTGCTGGTGTGCAGGTTTTATGCACAAGGAGGCACAATTCACAAGAATAACACAGCACACAGGAGTGCTGGGTGTTGCCGCAAATGTGCAGCCCAAGTTATGCAAAGCCCAGTTGTTGTGGGCTCAGTTTTGGTTTATGTGGGTTCTAGCTTGGTTATGTGCAACCCAGCTATGTGAGCAGAGCCCAGGTTATGTTCAGCCCAGTTGTTATGCAAAGCCCAATGCACAGTGGGCTTTAGTTTGGTTTAGGTGGGCTTTAGCTTTGTGCAGAGCCCAGGTTATGACAGTTGCACAACCCAGTTTGTGGGAAACCTAGTGAAACTGGGTTCTAGCCCAGTTGCAGGTCTAAATGGTCAGGCACGGGGTTGGGCTTCACTGTGTGCAGCCCACTACTTATGTGCACGGAATAACCGAGTTTTTGCAACTCGGCTCAAATTGAGGTTGGCAGTTCACACAAGTGCACGAGTGCTAGTTGTTGCATATGCACAAAGACTGGCTAGGCCGACCTCTCAAAATTGACACAACACACTTTGGTTATGTAGGCTGGTTTATGCTCGGGTAAGTCAGTCAAAGACAACACAAGTAATGTGTTGGTTGGTTTTGCACAAAGACAAATGAGCAAGTACACAAAGAGTAAAACTTTTACACAAAGACAATGCCTTGGATATGTGCACGCAGAGCAAAGCAAACTCACGCGAAAAAAATTGATACAAAGATGTGCCCAGTTTGGCGGGTGCACTAGCAGGACGAGAAATTGTGAATGGTGCACAGAGGTTGAGGGATGTGCTCACTCAATGGCGAAGCATGTGCTTTGAGTTGTGTATTGGAAAACCAAGCTATTGCTATCATTAACCTTGCTACTTAACAACTCACTCAATCACCCACAAATTGCAGAGACTAATTCACACAGGAATGCAAATGACACAATTGCAAAAGCTCATTCACACACAAATTGCAGGAATTGCAAGGGTTTGTTGCTCACAGGATATCAACAGATGCACAATTTGAACATTTTACAACACAAGGTGTCAACAGCAGGGTATAACATTCATACATTCATCACAGATTAGTACAATGTAGATATGGATTTCACAGATGTAGCCAATGAACAACAAATGAACAACACCAAAGACTTTACAACATGCTCGGAGGGTGTCGGCAAGGTCACTGACCTCAAAACTCGTAGAGTATACACAATTTTATGCGGATATATCAAGCAAGGTTTTATGATCACAAAGACCACTTCGCAGCTAAGCTCTCATGGCAATTAGCTAAGGCAAGGTAGCAACCGGGTCGATTGACCTCAATGCTAACAATTTTATACACCACATATTACGGGCGGATGGATGTGGTGGTCACCGGGTTAGCAAATGCTCGGATGCACAAATTAGCCAATGGGAGACAGAGTTAACAGGGTCTCACAGATTCAAGGTCTAGCACAAGTTTAAACATGCATAAGGGTACATGACATAGACATCAACTCACTCAGTTGATGTCAATGGTCTGAGTTGATGTCAATTGTCTCAGTTGACTTCAACTTGGTTTGCAAACTAGCCTAGCTATCCAAGTTCAACCTCACGACTACGAGGGCTGGAGGTCAATATTTCACGATGTGTATGCTCGGGCAATACAAGGTTCAACAGAGCTCAAGGTTTTCAAGCTTCTAATTTATCATGCATTCTGGGGTGTATCACATATACATCACACGGAATAGAGTTAGAAAGCAATACCACTAGTATTAAACCGGGTTTAGGCACTCCACAAATGAGTCTCCGCTCCTCTCGCTTGTCTTTCTTGGATTGTACAACACTCCACAAGTACCTGTTGACTCGAGAGGAGAAGTTCGGTTCTCACGAATTGCACAGAGATGAAACAAGGAGCTTTAAGCAAAATAGCACCAATGCCGAAATGACAAGGTTCTAAGCTACACCTAGCTACAAATGAGTTATCTTTGAGGCTGAGTAAACAAGAGGCATTGAAGATGCAGACTAGCGAGCTTCCTATCTAAGCATAACAAAGATGTGCAAACCGAGAGGAAAACAAGTTACCAACTCGCAAAAGACAATGAGCTAAAATAGGCACAAAAGAAACTTAGCAATGCAAGATGCGAGTTTAGAGGAAGTTATACTAACCATATATAATAACGAGAGATGATATTAACAATGCGGGGTTACAATGCAATATACACGAGATGGATGGTTAAAAACAAAGTTACACTAAGAATGACTAAAAACAACAAATTCAAGGCAAGTATATGCAGGGTAGGTTGAAAAAAAGCTTAAAGATGCAACTACAACTAAATTATAACTACAGATGCTTTTATCTAAGTTATACTACAATGATATAAAGAGTGCAAGCTAATATGTACAATGGTGGGATGAAAATCGATAAAGCAAGCAAGAATCGACACAAAGACACGCCAAGTCCCCTCAAGAATGGCGCCAAAAACTTGGTAGGCTAGGAAAGATGCCTATGACTATGTCTACTGCAAGTGCACAGGCCTATTGGAGGCAAGGGCAAGGGCAAGCACAGGTCGATCCCACAGAGAAATGGAGTGTTATGTTGATCTATGGCTTTACTTAAACTGATTTCAAGAGAGTGACAGAGTAATGTTTGGTTTGTTGTCGATACGACTAAGAATTGTTTGTGACTGTGAACTAAGATAGCAACAGGTTGTAACAAGATTGAAGAGCACTAGGGTGATTGAATTCACCCTCTAATCTTATGATAAGGCAATTTACCTCTGGTTATGCTCTTGAGCCTTCACTTGAAAGGCTCAGGTGGGTATTCATTAACTAATTCACTATTTCCCTCATAGTATAGAGTGTCTTCTTACAGTACACTCTATCACAAGTTCAAAAGCTCATAATTAACTCCTAATCCCGATCATATTATCGCACAAAGATAAATACAACCAAAGATTAACTACTTGACATGAGATTAGGGGTTTCAACAACACCCTAGTTAATTAAATTAGAACATAATTAAAACAACAAAATGCAAATTACACTAAATTGGTGCTCTCAGCTAGCCCTGCATGAGCTTCTAACATCCTCACCTCAGACCTCTTTATACATGCCAAGCAAAACCCTAATTTACTTCAAATTGGAAAATAAACGAATACCCTCTCACCCACGTCGCTGAATCAGTGTCAGCTCTGCTCAATCGGCTCTGAAATGATGGTTCCCTCCTATTGACGAAACCCTAATTCTATCTATCTCAAACCTAGCTTCTAGGGTTATGAGAGAAGCTAAGAGAGAGATAGGTAAAACTAGGAGGCGGAGATGGTGGTTGTTGGTGGCTGCTATGCGGCTGGTGTCAGGGGAGAGGAAGGTGGCTGAGACGGCGGTGGCAGGAGATGGAGAAGAAGGTGGAAGTAAGGGGTTCTCTGAAATGGTCGGGTGAAGAAGAAAGAGAAGGGAAGAAGAGAAATGGTTAGGTCGATGGGGTGATATATAGGTGGTGTGGTGTTGAACCGGTGCAGCGAAGTTTGATGCGATGGTTGAACGAGCGTTAGATCTCGGTGAATCCGATGCGTGGCCCGATGCGAGATCCGAACGGCTCGGGGAGAATCAAAGCCGCTTTGGTGTTGAGCGAGCATCGAGTGTTGATGGGAAGGACGGAGCGACGTTGGATGCATAAGATGGAGATCTCAACGGCTCGGTGGTGATGTGAGCCGATGCGTGCGCGGCTTTGGCTTTCGCTCCATAGACGCTCGTCTCCAATTTTTCGCTCTTTTGGTTTCTCAATTTCTCCGAGCTTTATTTACTACCTAAAAACACAAAATTAATTAGTACAAATATTTATTCCTAAAACAAAGAAAACACGAAATCTGGATAATATCTAATTTAAGCACAAAAGATGAGTTAAATGCCAATAAATAGATGTAGAAATATGCAATATTTGGCACTCATCAGGCTCCTTCACGCCCAAAAGTCTCGAACGCATCAGAAATATCTGTGAATAACGTTACATTTACAGAGGTCGACATGATGGCGGAGGAAAGTCACAATCGGGCCCTAAATGTTACTGCACGCATCAAGGATTCAGAGTTCAAGAGGACCCTCATCGACACGGGAGCGTCTTCGAATGTGATTACTCTCAAGACTCTCAGGACAGCAAAGGTTCGCCCATGCAAGATCGTACGGGGAGCCTACCATAATGACAGCTTTGAAGGAAGCTGACCAAAGACATACGGGTATGTCAATCAATTTATCGTAGGGCCCGTTACGGCCGAAAGTGAAATTCGAAGTCATCGAGAAGGAGCCGGACTATCATATAATACTAGGGAGACAATGGCTTCATGACAATAGGATCGTCCCTTCAACGTATCGCCAATGCCTGAAGACTTTGATGAATAAAGAAGTCGTTTGTATCCCTGCATCATTGTCTCCTTACGCACCAATATGCGAGTGGAACTGCTTCGAATCGAGGGAAGCTCCAAGGAAAGATCGAAAAAGTTCATTGCATCCCATTCCCCACGTGGGCGTCAATCCAGGAGGAGGACCGACTTGCATCATCCAAGGCTAAGCCCCATGATGCATCCTTGCTGACAAGGCGTCTGAATTCTTCTATCCGCCCAACGGAATGCTACAACAACGACGATCCACAAGGAGAAGTGCTAGATGCTCCACCACAACTACAAGATGGTACCAACTCCACAACTGATGAGCTCGACGATGAGGAATCTCCTAGGCCTATCTTCATCAGCTCGACCTTGTGTAAGCATTCATAAAATCTCCGATCCAAGCCGGTCAAACAATCTCCGAGGTAATTCAGACGCGAGATCAGGTGTTGCATGGATTCCAGAGACTTGAACGAATGCTTCCCCAAAGACGATTTTCCTCTACCTAACATCGACATGTTGGTAGATGCTACCAGTGGACACGGTATGTTATCCTCCATGGATGGATGTAGCGGCTACAACCAGATAAGGATGTATGAGCATGATGCAATCAAATCCAAGACTCAAGTTCTCCTCACAAACAGCATTTGCTCATGAACCGTGAAGGAGATCCAAAGCTTCATGGTCAAGGTGAACTACATTCGACGTTTAATACCCGGTCTAGCTCTGGCTCGTTGCTTCATTCACTCCCTTGTCAAGAAAGGAGAAAGTTTCATCTCGGACCGCACTATAGCAGAAGCGTTTGAATATTTCAACGAATATTGTCATCTTCAAATCATCACAAAGGGTTCGCCTATTATGTCAGCCGGACAAGAGCGGGCCGGGATATCTTCGTATCTCATCGGAGCCGACACCTCAAGGTGTAATTGCGCATCAATAGGGCGGTACTTATCAATCATGCTTTGTTAAAAAAAACAGCGCTTTCGGACATTCTCTCGAACTCCGTGAAGGACGATAAACGCTCACTTGCGACAAAGACTCGCCTAGCTAGAAACAAAGAAGCTCACCAGACGAAGAGCCTCACGATGTTCGTGGAAGCATATATTTCACCAATGGGCAATACAACCTTCAGCCTTTTGTAAGCAATTTCCTGTAGGAGGAAAACCACCGAGATACAACATCCTGCGCGTCAACTCCAACTATAGTACCGTATGCACGATCGCCACAATGATGAAACAACGTCCAAGATATTCCATGTCCTGCTCGATGACAGCAAGAACATCAATGAGAGACGCTTTGCACTTCGTCTCCGTAGAAGAAGTAGTTGTGTTACCAAAGAAGATTGCACATGGGTCTTAAGAAGTACATACAGATTCTCCATGTCAAGAGCTTCATCATTAGTTAAGTCATTCGCATGAAGGAACTTCCCTACTCCTCAAAGACACTATCCAAAGATGATAATGGAAAAGGAGTATGACGCTTAGCACTTCCCATCTCAAAGATGGTGAATTTAGAGAGATGCAAGCACGCTATCATTCCAAGATGTCCAAAGACGAGGATATACTTAAGAGTGCAGACGTATTGTCAAAGGACGGTGATATTCCTGGACGTCTATGAAGCGAAACGCAGGCGTAAAGACGGCCTCATGAACCCAGCGTGACAACATCTATCAAGTCGAAAGCTCAGTGGATACTCGTGGGTAGGGGACTGTCTCCCTCTTCTCTATTCCATGAAGAAATATTAAGAAATCCATTGGTTCCAGCTTCTCCCTCTAATAACGAGACGATCTCTACCATTGTATGAAGGGTGCCAAGTTCGTGCAAGTTGCCACCACGCCTCTCCCTGCCAGTCTCTTCTGATCACATCTGCTGCCAAGAACCGTTGTTGCTCGTCGATTGATACCATCCAGAGCTTCACCATATCAACGACCACTACGTACAAAAGACCCATCGGGCATACAAGATAGATCCACGTAGACCACGCTAGGGGACTGAGGCTCAGCATGAAATTCCTTCGCCGTCAGTCAAGAACTTCTTCAGCATAAGAGAGATGGTCAATCGAGAAGCATGTAATTCGCAAGGGGAAAACAAACAGAAGAAGAAGCCGCTTAAACGCTCCCTCCAGCAGAAGCCGCTTCAATGCTCTCTCCCTAGAAGAAGGCGTTTCAGCTCTCTCCAGAAGAAGTCGCTTCAATACTTCAACGCTCTTTCCGGGACCCACTTAGACGTCCACCTGCACTGCGCTCAACGCTCTTCGGGACTCGCTTGCTCCGTGGCTGCTTCGACGCTCTCTGCAGACCCACATTCACATTTGAGCACACAAGGTTCATTTTTGAGCAAAGCAAGCACGCGGTGGGTCCCACGTTCAAGCGAAGCGAAACAGGCTGCAAGGTCGGTGTTTGGTCAAGGCAGCAAGGCCGGTGTTTGTTCAAGATAGCAGGGTCAGTGTTTGGTCGAAAGGATGACACTCGAGCAAGCACATTAACCGTACAGGCAAAACAGGCCCAACAAGCCCACGTTCGATCAAGCAGGCACATGATGAGTCCCACGATCGAGCGAAGCAGGCGCAATAGCCCCACGAACGAAGCAGGCACAACAAGCCCATGTTCGATCAAGCAGGCGCATGATGAGTCCCACGATCGAGCGAAGCAGGCACAGTAGCCCCACGAACGAAGCAGGCTCTCGACCGAAGTAGGCATAACAAAGGTCCATTGAAGCAGGCAAGACCGACATCATGCTAGGGGAACGCTCGCCTGGACGCCTCTTGAACGTGACATGATCCAAGGACAGGACGACCCGTCTCTCCTGGTAACATCTAACTTTGTCTCAAAAATTTTATCTTTATTTGTCACCATCTAATGCCTACCCCATAATAGTGTAACCATTATGAGCTAGGCAGGGGACTTAATGTTGATGGTGGATTTTAGTTTAGGGCTAAAATTGTAAAACCAAATTTATGCGCAGACACTGCAAAGGATAAAGCCACTGATAAGTGATGAATACTTCTTCACTTTACTAATTCACCTAGAATGGAGCATGTGGCAACAATCCCAAAAGATTCTGAATTAAATACACAAAATTCATCCGAGTTAGAGCATGTGGTAACAATCCCATATACCCGTGAATTTATAGCATTATTAATTAATGCATGACTCGCCTTGTATTTCTGTCTTTGTTCCCACGTAACTCTCATTATTAGTGCGGCATGACGACCGAGTGTTGCTCTTAGCGAGTAACACGAATCTCCAAGTGTTAATAGTGAGGCATGCACGAAATACCCGTACTGAGCTACATCTCTCGGTATGTTATACTAGCCCGATTGAGCATACGTCTCTCGGTGTGTTATACTAGCCCGATTAAGCATATTTGAATCTGGTCTGTCCATATCAGTCTCAGAAACAATCACGATCACGCAAGTTGGCCGCATGATTTAACCAACCTGAGACGATCCTCGCACAGAGAGCAAAGCTACCACCTTAATGACCACCAGCGGTCCCGTTTATGCCCTGGTCGGTCGAATACATACCATGCCTCCCAAATAACCACCGAACACCAGCCTAAAGTAGGATGGTTGGACTGGTGTAGAGCATCTTGGAAAAGCTTGTGGGCACAAGACCGCCAACGGCAGTCTCAAAACCATCCACGGTCATCCAACTTCACCGGCATGATTGGACGGCGTGGATTATCCCATGACCGGTCGGACAAGCTTATCCTGCACACCGCCGGGTCCCCTCTCTACCTTCCTGGTCGACCATCTCTTGACCTAGCCTTAGAGCAACGTGCGTTTGCCCAAAGTATGGCCGGCGTAATGCTTAAAGGGTCGCAGGAAATTCCACTAAGGTCTCAAATTGATCACGACCATCCAACTTCACCAGCATGTTTGGATGGATTAGATCGGAGCCTAGGACCGTCGGTCGGGTATCACCATGTTCACCACCGACCCAATGTGGGCCCCACATGGTCGGCCTCCCCAAAGGAGGAGCATAGCCTGCCAAACCGTTAGGGTGAAGTCGTGTACACACGACCGATCCAAAACCCTAATTAGGGTTTGCGACATATTACATGTGTCGCTAATCGATCACTGAACGTCCATTTTCGCAAGCATAGATGGAGGGTGTAGATGTAGAATCAAAGGGTTAGAGCATGTCAACACGATCACCGTGGGCCCATCTACACGCTCGACCGATCGACCAAAGGCCAACCTTGGCGGACGTCTCGAAACGCGCGCCCAAAGTAGGCATGACGTGCGGTCTTCAACTCCTTTGCGACATGGGATTTACCGCAAATCAATCTCAGCCGCTCCTCTTTCTTGGGACAAATTGAGTGGTTTAGATCACACTTTCATGGGACAGTGAGGTACGGACGTGTACACCGGCAAGCCGTCTACACGCATGCCCGGTCGGTCCTGTTAAAAACGTCTCCCATGCTTGGATTCGACCAAGCTGAAGAGTGATGCTTGCGCACCTCTTCAAAACCCTAAAACTTCATCAACGGTCGCAGATGAGTATCACAGATCATCTCGTCCGTCCAACTCTACCAGCTTGGTTAAGAAGCCATGGTTAGGAGTTAAGCGACCAATGAGGCATCCCCATGATCACCGTCCTCCACTCTTCCACATAGAGTGATCGGCCAAAGTATGGCTCGCCCATGCAGCCTCCAAACGATCACTCGAAGATGGTTGGACATGATGTTGTTTTAATGTAGGATCATAATATCGCAACATACAAGGCTCGCGGGATTAATGAACGACGGCGTCGCGAGGGAGTCGCAGGGAGCTAAAATAAACAACGCAATGAATAACGACAGGCAAAACATAAAGAAGACGTGAGACTGGCGAGGGTTAGGAAGTGTCGCGAGAGTGAATGTTTGTGCATCTGCGACACTTCGCGAGACACTCCCGAAAATAAAGGGGAACTTAGCTGTCATCCACTATGTATTACCCTATATAAAGGGCTAAATGAGTCTGTAAGAAGAGAGATCTTTTTGGGGAATTGTTAGGCAAGTCATTAAGAGAGAGAAAGTTTAAGAGCGTTTTAACTTCTAAGTGTAATTCTATTTTCTGTGTAAACACTTCATGAATTCAATCAATAAATGTTCTTGATCTTACATCTCCCAATGGATTAATTAAGCAAATTCGAGTAAGGGGTGTAGTGTGGGAAATCTGCTACTACATATGCGCTAGAAACAGGAATGTGCGAGAGATTGACGTAGAAATTGGAAGGAATTTGGATTAACGAGAGAAAAGATTTGGAGAAGATCCTCAAGAATTCATTGGAAAAGAAAAAATGGCTAGAAGAAGAAATGTACAAGGGCAATCAACGGTTGTAAGAAGAAGTGGGAGACTTGGCTTTGGAGAAAGGAGGAATGAAACAGGGAGAATCATCAAGGATGACTAGGAGAAATGATGGAGAAGATCAAAATCAGCCACCGAACTCCCCAAAGTAGCAAACGTGGGCCGAGGATTATGATAGAGTAAGTGTACATACTTGGAGATCGATTACGAAGACGAGAGAGAAGAGGAGCAAGAATGGTGATGAACAATGGACAAGGAGAGCAAGGAATGAACGGAGAAAAAACGAAGAAATCGCAAGCATTAGAAAGATTGAGACAAACAATACACGAAGAGAGACGGCTAGAGGCGGAGGAACGAGCAAACTTGACAAGACGAATCATGAATTGAGGATGGAAAATATGAGGTTGCAAAATAGGAGATCTAGAAGTAGCGTGAGATCAAGTTCAAGATCGAATGGAGAAGAAAGAAGGAGAGTTTTACCAACGGAAAGCACCGATGAAGAAACACAAAATCCGAATATAGAGCATGGCGAGAGAAGAGGAGAAATAGAAGATCGTTATATTCCTCGGCCAAAATCTTCAAAATGAGCGGAATAGGGAAAATCAAGGAAACATGCAACTCCAAGAACCAAATGACCCATTTCTTTGAAGGGAGAATAATCTTGCACGGAGAGAAGAACCGAGAAGAAACCGAGAGATCGAGGATGACATTGAGAGACACTACATTGAACAAGCGCGGTTAGCTCGCGAGAGAGAAAGGCTAAGAGAAGAAATGGAAAATCAAGAGATGGAGGAGGCAATCCGGAAAAATAACCATGATAACCGCGAAAGAAGAAGGGAACAAAATCGTACTAATAGAAATATTAATGAAGAATATGAGAGGGCGCAGATGAGAGCTGAGAGACAACCAAGAAGAGAGAACAACCGATATAATGGTGTGCGAATTGAAGAAAGAAACGAAGAAGAGCGTCGCAGGGAAAGGAGAGAAGAAAATAACGAACAAGAAGGTCAAAACAGGCACGAGCGAAGAAGGAGAGAAGCGAGCTAAAAAGACCAAGTAGAATCAAGTTCGAGGCAAATGAACAAATCTTAAGAGAATCGGCTGAAATGAGAGGATTGTTGAACGAGCGAAGGGAAGGAGGAAGGAAACAATTGGACGAAGCCATCGCGAGAGGCTGCGAAGAATCCCTTCACGCTAGAAGTACGAGATGGGAGGAATACCTCCTAAGTGCAATCTCCTCGCATTAACAAACATCTTCGACGGAACAACACATGCAAGACTGACATATCAAGGCCTATATGAGGTGTATGTTGCAATGGGAGAATCATGATGCCATAGGTGCAAGTATTTCGCATCAAGCCTAATTGGAGAAGCACTAAAATGGTTTGAGGGTCTACCAAGGAACACAATTACATCATTCAATCATTTACAAGCCACATTCCTGGGAGCATACATAAGTAACAACTCTTCACGACCAGGTATTGAAGATGTATTCGGGTTGAAACAAAGGGTTGGCGAGCTTAAGGCGATTGACAATAAGATGGAGAACCATGTGTAGCGAAATGGCGGGGACGGGTTGAGGAAAGATATCTCATCCTCTCATTTGTGAATGCTCTCTTCGCGACTAACTTGCTATACATTCAAATTTTTAGAGTCAAAAATACAATCACGATGGCGGAATCGAGAATTACAGGGAAGAATATATCGCCTTAGAAGAAAGACGAGAATGAAATGAATTCTTATCCATCGCGAACACAAACTTGAATGCTGCGAACGCAAGCTTGTTACCTCAATTCATCAATACGATGGCGAGCACTTAGCAAGGACAAAGAAGTCGGGAAGGATGATGAGAGACAGCGGAAGATAGTAGCTATGGGAAGCCATGACCGGGAGGAATTTGAACAAGAAAGGAACTACTATAACCGTAACAAATAATAAGATTCGGAGAGGCTAGATCATGTGCAAGAAACTTATGGTGGACGAAGGCAATATAACCATGGAGGGCGAGAGAAGCCGCGAGAATAATATGGGAGCCAATTAAGATGCCTCCACTTGAATGCTAGTGTGGAAAAGATCTGGGAAGCTATACTTGTGATGGAAAATGTACCAAGACCTTGGAACGTGGGAATGGAACCACCGCCAAAGCGATAGAAGTCATGAATTTTGTTCTTATCACCGTTTCCATGGACATCGAACAAATGATTGTAGAAACATAAAGAGAATTATTCTTAGGATGATTGACCAAAGGAAGTTGAATCACTTTCTAAAGGGAGAAGAAAAAGGCCGGACATTACCACCACCACCCGAAATGCACGGAACGATTGTCAGCGAAAGGAAAGGAAACATTTGTGATAGAGGTCGGAACAAAAGCTAAAAATTTGAAGTGAATAATCAACAAAAACAGGAGAAAAGGTAGCAATTGAAGTAATGATGTGCGAGAATCTCGCAGACAAGAGTATATGGGAATTCAGTTAAGAAAGAAAAATGAAAATACGAATCGTGCGAATACTTCGCAAACAAATATCGTGAATAATGAAACACGAATGATTGAATGATTTAACAAATATGAATGAGTAAAAGAATGGGACGAACCTTTATGGCGTACACCCTAGTTCGCGAATAACATTTCGTAAGAGGCAAATGTAAGACCTAAAGTGCGTCATATAAGGGGGTATCTCTCGACATGGCTCAGGGAGAAGGTTACACCGCTCCTGAAGCCTAAGTCATGAAAATTTGGGGCCCATGAAAGCCTATCCGGAAGAGGTACCTTGGATTCCCAACTATATATGTAGGTTATACCCCTGGTTGGGCGGCCGAGGTCTCTTCTTAGGAGTCGATGTATGCTCAAGGCGCCGAGGTACACGGTTGAGCGAGTGCCCTGGATGGATGAACCTACCCTGGCCATTCTTGGCAAGTCTTGGCATATGTTGCACTCGCCAAGAAAACTCCACTTAGGGTGCAGCCTTGTAACCATAAACCCTATAGGTATAAGGGATAAGAGGCTCACAAAACAAGCTGGTTGTTGTTAAGACCGGATGGGAGGAGCTAGTCTTGTATGGCCGATGTTTCGCCTCCTTGAAGGGGCAACCGGGAGATGATAAGGGCGACGCTCTCCATTAGGGGGTGTCAAAACAGACGCAAATGTCATGAGGCTATGTTTTCGCAAGAGAATTTAGGCTTGTCATATTTGTGCAATGATCCTGTAGGCAATAATACTAACGCGAGGGTAAGGCGAGATCAATGGGTCTTTACATGAAAGTGTACGGACGTCTGCGATTTCGTCGCACGACGGCAATGTCATGGGGCTATGTGTTCGCAAGGATATATAGGCCTGTCATATTGTCGCAACTAAAACATCCTGCGAGAGGCAAAAATACTTGAAAAATGATAAGGCAAGATCAATGGGTCTTTACATGCAAGTGTAAAGACGTCCTGCGATTTTGTCGCAATAAAAGGTGGCAGGGGAAGACCTCTAATTAGGGAGGTCTAACTCGGAAGACCACACAAAAATGATAAGACAGGGTCAACGGGCTCTTACTTGAAAATGTAAGGCGGCTTGCGACCTTGTCGCAAGGAGAAGAAATAAAATACATTTATGAAGATAAGGCAAGGCAAGTGGAATCCTTGATTTATGAAGGTACTGCGACCTCGTCATGCAACAAAGACATCTCAATAACAATAAAATTATTATTCACCACATACATGATGACAACTAAAATCTTCCATCTGAAGATAAATAACAGAGGCAAGTATGGGAATGGAAAAGATGAAATATTGTTATTCATCTTCTGATGAAAGAGTTATACATGAATAATGTTAGTTAGCCGATTCAGGGGGGAAAAATCCAAGAAATACACTATAATAAGAATACAGAAATGTACAGATATTACAAGCAGAGAAAGAAAACAAAAAGAGTTATCTCTTTGGTGATTCTTCTTCTTCATCGATTCTTCATCGATTATTCTCATCACCAAATTTTCTTCTTCGCCACCCTCGCTATCGAAACGTCGAGACAGGCGGATTCTCGGGAACCTTTTCAAGGAGACGGGGATATGAATGCGGAGGGATATTGTGGTCCTTACAAACATACTCCATGCCTCCATTGCAAAAAAACGAACAAGATCATTACTAAAGTTCTCCACTTTGTCGTTAGAAATTGTTTCTTCAACTGGAATATCTATTCTCGCGAAGGAGAGATTCTTTGCGAAATGTTCTTTTCGGTTTGAGTTCTTCAATTCTCATTTTGGAAAATTCCGGCGAGTTGTTCTTTTTCGATTCAAGCTCTCTAATTCTAACTCTGAAGCCTCTTCTCGGATTCTCGCAAATAAGAAATAACAAGTTAACAATTTACAAGCAATACTACGAAATAAGAAGCAATAAGGTATAATAAGCAACCTTCTCTGTCGGATATCATATCTTTAACCAAGGAAGTATGCTCGGCGTGAAGACTAACATCAACACCTAGGTTATTTCGGCATTATCTAAAACTTTCGCAGCCTGTGCGAATTAAATAAATCCTTTGTTTATAACAAGGAGAGAACGAATTTGATCTTCTCGCTCACTAAGCAAGGAATTACTCGCGAAGCAATTCATCTCGTTCAATTTGTAATTCAAGGAGAGATTTTTGAAATGTTGCTAATGCCTGTGCACCATTATTAGCAATGCGATCTTTATCATCTATGTGGTCACTAATTTTCTTCCTCAAAATTTTGGTTTCTTTATGGGACTCGAGAAACATTCGTTTAAATTGGTTGGCGAGCACTTAAACCGAGATCTATGCTCAATTTCTAAAAGACGATATTTGGTCCAAGTTCATTTAATGAAAGAGAGTTAATTTTGTTCGATGAACTACTTAAAGAGTTGTTGAGGTGAGCGAAAGAAGATTATTATCCATAGGATCGGGAAATGTATGGAGAAGAATAGCCTCATCGGAGAGATTATATACATCTCGCAAAGTAATAAGTTAGGTAGCAATATGCGGCCGATAAAATAAAAATAGTAAAAGGAGGTAAAATTTTATACCATAAAGTCAGCTTGCTGATTGGCGTTTTGAAGAGTGGACACCTTATCCTTTTGGGAGTCAAGTTCGGTGTTTAACTTTTGAATTCTCTCGTCTTTATCGCGAGATGACGCAGACTTCGATCTCTAATTCTTGAATCTTCTTGCTCAATTGCAAATTCTTCTTTTCAAGATTGTTGCGTCTTCTTTCGAGATCCGAGGCAACTACAAAAGAAGTTCTTCCAACCTATAAAAGAAGATAGAAAAATCATTAATATATATATTTAAAAATTTAAAATTAACGGGGAAATACGATCGCATACATACCAAAGATCCAAGTGCATTCAAGAAGTCGGGAGACACGAGTTCTAGAGGTTCCATTGAAAGAATTATTGCCCTCTAATAAAGTAGCATTACACACGTTTGCGAGAGTCCCGCAAAGAGAAGCTAGGGAGCATCTCCCATTCCTTGGAAACAAATCGAGAAGATGCTAGATAACCGATCCATAGAAGAACCGGTCGACGGAATCTTCTTGGCGAGAGAAGGATCCGAGTCATGGTTATCCTCGTCGGAAGATTCGGAAACTTGAGCTAAGGCGAGAAGAAGACCGAGCCTTTCGTTTCTTAGATAATGGAGCGGAAGACTTATCTTTGCGAGCGACCGTTTTACCCTTACTTTTAATCTTCGCAGCAATAGTTTCTTCAACTCCAACCTTCGCATACGCGTAAAGATAAGAAACAGAGGCAACAATATTGTTTTAAATAAGAAGAAAGGAAGCATTTCTTACTTCACTCGTAAGCGATCGAAGCAATGTCGGTATCCTCCGACGGATCCTTTTTGTAGCTTCTTCTCAACCCGGCTATCTCGAAAGATTTCACAAACTCGGAATTATAGAAAGAAAGTTGCGAAAGCAAAATTTGAAGTCGGAAACATACCTCTTTCTTCTTCTCGGGCCATTTGAATTCCCAAGGATGATATCCTGCGAGATTTGCGGGAAGAATATGCGAGCCCGCGATGTAAGGACCATTTAAGATCAAGGGTACGACCCACCATTTCTCATCTTTGGAATGACGAGGAGAGGTATTATTGCACAGGTGCCAATCAATGTCTTGCATCGTAATTTATCTTCGAGACATTATCCTTTTTCTTGAAAGGAACGCCCCAATGAGATTTCGCATTCACCATAGTTATCACCGAGTAATTTTCGAAAAAATTTCCACGGTGTATTTCTCCACAAACTATTTCCAAGTCTGCGAATTTGGGATTTTTGGCGAGTTAGGGTATAAAGATCCTTTGCCTGCACCGCGGTTCGCGAACTCAAGCATCAGCGAATACAATCGCCACTTAATTGATAAACGACCAGAGAGAATTTTTCATGGGCCAAGATTTCATAAAATAGAGGCATCTCGGGATTGTACAAGGGAATGGGAAGTCCCGCGAGAATCGACCTAGCGAGACTATAATCTTTTGATCATCACATTGATGATCGAAAACAAACTGCGAAAAAGAATAGATGAAGGTTCTTGATCAGGAATGGTTGATAGAGTAAAACCCTTCTCAAGCAACTTTTGTTGAACTTCTTCAAAAGAAGCTTTGTATGCACGACTGATGACAGCCATTTATCAGTATGGGAATGGATGGGAGATTGGAGATTAAGATCAGCGCTAGAAAGGATGAAGAAAAGATTTGCAGTGGCAGGAGCGCAAATTGCGGAAGGAGAGAGTCAAAGAAAAGTTGCAGAGAGAAACTAAAGAATGAAAAGGAGGGGAAAAGAAAACTATATATAGGGAAAAAAGATCCTCGAGAAAAACGAGGTCATTTAATGCGAAGAGACATGAGTGGTCAAGAATAAGCGGTTGAAAGAAACGTGTCAAGAAAAGACATTAATAATCAAAATCCGTATAAAAGTACAAAATCAAATGAGATAAAGATAAGCAGTCGCGGAAACAATATTGTAAAAATCCCATGATACTCTTCCCCTCGCAGGAGAAATATGAGGAGAGATAGGAGACGATACTTCCCATATATCTCAAAGAAGCTTCGGAACTTTGCAAAAGAATAGAGGCAAGTACGTACTTTTCAAAAAAAAAGTATTCTTTTGCTCGTTCCTTCACCAATTGAAACCAAGGAGTATGACAACAATGAATTTTTCCTTTAAATCGCTCTTCAAGCAATATTCAAGGAAAAAAGGGCAAGATGTAGGATCATAATATCGCAACATACAAGGCTCGCGGGATTAATGAACGACGGCGTCGCAGGGAGCTAAAATAAACAACGCAATGAATAACGACAGGCAAAACATAAAGAAGACGTGAGACCTGGCGAGGGTTAGGAAGTGTCGCGAGAGTGAATGTTTGTGCATCTGCGACACTTCGCGAGACACTCCAGAAAATAAAGGGGAACTTAGCTGTCATCCACTATGTATTACCCTATATAAAGGGCTAAATGAGTCTGTAAGAAGAGAGATCTTTTTGGGGAATTGTTAGGCAAGTCATTAAGAGAGAGAAAGTTTAAGAGCGTTTTAACTTCTAAGTGTAATTCTATTTTCCTGTGTAAACACTTCATGAATTCAATCAATAAATGTTCTTGATCTTACATCTCCCAATGGATTAATTAAGCAAATTCGAGTAAGGGGTGTAGTGTGGGAAATCCTGCTACTACATTTAAGACGCTTGATCGTGACTTACTCTGTTAAGCCTTAAAATAGCGATGTTTCATACATGTTGAATATATTCATTGCATTACATGCATAGAATACACGCGATATTTCATAAATATCGGTTTCCCAAATAACTTAGTTATTTAAACCTAGCACCGTATGCTACCTTCTGTGGGTCCCATGATCCACACAATCGAGACATAGCATGTCACAAACTAGGGGATACTTACTAGGGTATTGGTCTGGCGGTTTACAACGTGCAGCGCGCAACGCACCATCACAAGAACGTGTCAGGAAGACATGGACGGTTAGTGATGATGGGAGAAGTGGGCAAGACTGATGGTGTGACACTAACACACGACTCCACTACTCCATCACTCCACTTAATCCACTTCCTACGAGAGATTAGGTTTGTGCTTTATGACTTGTATAAATAGGTTCTCCTCCCTATTTCTACAACACACACAAGGACAAGACAGAAAACCAAGTGGTGATACAATCGTATTCAAACACCAGAACTGATAGCTTACATCCTGCAAACCAGTTTAGCTTTCTGATACAAGTCATAAAACATCCAACACCTCCACAATCTAAACACCTTCTTCGCTTCCCTCCCTAAGATCAACCCCATCTCCTTCACTTTGTGACCGAAGCAAGTCTGGAACGACCATTTCTTGGTTTAGGCCAGAGTTGTAAAGATTGATTTCTCGAATCAAAAGCACTCTCGTGCAGTGCATTTGTTTAGGGTTTAGATTCATTTCTCATCCACACACCCCAAATTACCAAAATCAACAGAAATAGTTTTCACCCATAAATAGATAGCAACGCTTGTGAGTTCGGCCGAGCAGTGCTCTAACAATCTTCCCTTTGTCAATTTTAGTGACAAAACTATCAATACATATGGATTACAAAATAAATAAACTTTATAGCTTCTCATCCAAATGCTTGATCTCCTTGGTTCTTCAACATCACTCGAAATCTTCGTCACTTCCAAGTACTCCAATGATTCCAAATGTGTTCAACTCAGCATCATAGTTGTTGAAGATCCGTAGCAATAACAATGAGAAAACAGTTGCTCTCAATCATTGTTATACAATGTCATAGTATCATTACACAACATCAAAGTTCAATTGTATCACAACTTTGACAACAATACTATGGTGATATGTATCACTCCCCCTTAGTCAGTACTTCATCTCACAATAAAAACCACTCCCCCTTACATAATGATCCGTAAACCATATGTATTTATAGTGTCAACTACACATTAATTCTCCCCCTTTTTGTCAACAAAAATTGGTAAAGGTACGAAAATTAGTGGGATCCTCATGAAATTTCCATACAGATACTTCATGACCAAAAGAGAACAACATATCAACTTGTTTAAATGCAATCATATAGTGCATTTAAAGATACTTCATATCAAATTAGTGGGATCGAAACTAAATGCATTCATCAAGGAGTTTATAAAGATACAATATAACCCCTACAATATTCCATAGCCGCACTCCCCACAAAGATTTGGCAATTAAGCACAAGTTCAATTAAGAACTCTCCCTCATAAAATGTCATTCCCGAAAGAACAACAAGAGCGACCTTACTTTTACAAGAAAAGAAGGATTTCTTTGGACATTAACAAATCACACGAGACATAAATTTGTATCTAAAGATCTCAATTGAATTAACCACAAGGAAATGATCAATTCAATTGGCCATGCTCAACATAAGAGAACTTACGGAGCAACACAGTTGTTTATGGGTGAAAACTACTCCTGCAGAATTTGGTAATTTGGGGTGTGGATGAGGAATGAATTTAAACCTTAAACAAATACACTGCGCGGTGAGTGCTTGTAGATTCGAGAGATCAATCTGTGCAAAGTCCTACCTAAACCAAGAAATGGCCGTTCCAGGACTTGTTTCGGTCACAAAGTGAAGGAGATGGGGTTGATCTTAGGGAGGGAAGCGAAGAAGGTATTGAGATTGTGAAGGTGTAGACTTGCTTATGACTTGCAACAGGAAAGTGAACAAGCTTACGATTGGTGTAAGCAGGCTCTGGGTGTTTTCTTGTTGTTTTTCTCCGTTGTTTGGAAATAGGGCGGGGAACCTATTTATACAAGTCACTGAGTCTTATTCACGTCTCTCGTGGGAAGTGGAGGAAGTGGAGTGATGGAGTAGTAGAGTTGTGTGTTGGTGATACACGACCGGTCTTGCCCGCTTCTCCTGTCACCGCTAACCGTCCATAACTTCCTAACACGTTCTTGTGATGGCGCGTTGCACGCCGCACGCCGTAAACCGCCCCGACCAATACCCCAAAGATATGTATCCCCCAATTTGTGACATGATTGATGTCCTGAATGTGTGGATCGTGGATCCACGATAGGTAGCATGCAATGCTTTGATTTGAATAATTGCGTTATTCGGAAGTTGATACTTGTGAAGTATCGTGTGTATTTTATGCGAGTGCGCATCATGGTGTGGTAAAGTGATGGGTA
This sequence comes from Papaver armeniacum, assembly GCA_023531295.1. Lineage (NCBI taxonomy): Eukaryota > Viridiplantae > Streptophyta > Magnoliopsida > Ranunculales > Papaveraceae > Papaver > Papaver armeniacum. The sequence goes on along the minus strand of JAJJWW010003113.1, from coordinate 25,966 downwards.
ATGACGCCTCACCGACCAACTAACTCCTGACCGGGGTTGTATAACCAAGTCTGGTGAAGTTGGACGGATGAGATGATCTTTGAGACACTCATCTGCGGCCGTTAATGAAATTAGGGTTTTGAAGAGGTGCGCAGCATCACTCTTGATTTGGTCGAAACCAAGCATGGGAAGGATTTCGGAGAGGACCGACCAGGCGTGCATGTAGGTAGCATGCTTGGTGTACACGTCCATATCTCACTATCCCATGAAGGTGCGATCTAGGCCACTCAATTTGACCGGCAAAGAGGAGTGGTTGAGATCGATTTTGCAATAGGAATTTGATGCCGCAAAAGCCGCGCACCATGCTTTTTTCCTGGCGCGTGTTCCAAGACGACCTAACTTGGTCGGTCTTGGCCTATTGGTTTGACGTGAAGATGGTAGGCTGGTGTTCACGCCTACACTGATTATCCCATGAAAACGTGATCCAACCACTCAAATCGTCTGGTGAAGTTGAGCGGTCGAGATTAGTTTGCGGTTTGGGAGGTGTGACCACGCAAGTTTGGACGTGCGTTTTGGGATGGTCGGGCATGATATGCCTTGGCCGATCAAGTGGGGGTATAGACGGGCCCACGGTGGTCATCTTTGGTATGACCGGACACTTAATCTAATCAGTGACCCTCCATTCGTGCCGGAGAAGATGGACGCTCGTGATGGCTTGAAACCCTAATTTTGGCTTTCATAGCCGTGTGACCATGCTCCCTTTGGGCGTACGAATGGGACGACCAACCATGGTTGGTCCTGACCGATTGGTCAAGTACGTAGGCGGGCCCACGGTGATCGTGTTGACATGCTCTGGGACCTTTGAGTCTACATATACACCCTCCATCTATACCTGCGAAGATGGATGGTTGAGACTGTTTTGCGACACATGTAATATGCCGCAAACCCTAATTTAGGGTTTTCCGTCCATAATGCTTGGTATGAACTTTTTTTGGCAAGCTAGGCCAATGGACGATCGTGCGGGTTCCGCATTGGTTCGGCAGTGGATATTCCATACCTGCTTGGGGGTGATGGAATTGATCTGGGTCATCCAATCATGCTTATGGAGTTGGATGACTGCGATCATATCCGGACTGATACGGTCAATCCGGATGCTCAATCGGGCTAGTATAACACACCGAGAGGGGCTCAATCGGGCTAGTATAACACACCGAGAGTCGGCACATGCGGGTATTTCGTACATGGTTTCATTATAGTGCTTGGAGGTTCGAGTTACTCTGTAAGAGTAACACTCGATCGTCATGCCACACCGATAATGAGTCTTTTGAAATACAAGGCTGATTAGAAATTCACGGGGATGGGATTGTTGCCACATGCTCCAACCTGGAGGAATTTCATGTATTCACGAGAATGGGATTGTTGCCACATGCTCCATTCTTGGTGAATTAAGTGAGGGAGTATCAACACTTATAAATGGCTTTATCTTTTACAAGATGTCAGCGCATAATTTTTTTCCGGTTTTTACAATTTTAACCTCAAATGAAAACCCACCATCAACATTAAGTCCCCTCCCTAGCACATAATGGTTACACTATTGTGGGGTAGGCATGAGATGGTGGCATATTTATATACTGAAATGACCAAGCTAAAGTGAATACATATTTACCGGATAGTTTCACATCGTCAGGCGTTGCCCTGGAACTAGTTGGTTCTGATTAAGGATGCGAAGGTAACAGGACTTGGTCTGGTGAGTCGCTTTGGTTCCTCTTGCATATATCTGAGCTCGGTCCCTTCTTCATGTGTACTTCTTTTATCATACACGTCTTCCCTCAGGTATATCTGATAAGCCTCGTTGATTGTTATCCCGAATTAGCAGACTTCATAGGTGGCAAGTAAAGACTTCTTTTCCTCCCGGGATTACTCACGACTTGCGAGATTATAAAGAATCATCTCTCGCGGTCGTTTATTATACATCTCAGGTATTGCTCTGATCTTCTGATTGACTGATCGATTGATTTGATTTTTGATTTTTTTTTTGTGCGCTCATAACCTCCTCTCCTTTGTAGTTTATCATGGAAGCGGCGGACGATTATTCTTTTGCTTCCCCAGAAAGAAGTTTCGAAGTTGACAAGACCGAAAACCGTGCACACGAAGATGTAATGGCTAAGATCGATCTTAAAGCCGCGAAGTCGGCCGTGCTATACGGGGATGTCTATTTCACACCTTCGTATTGCCGGAGGACGTATCTGTGCACTTTCAGTGCTGCGATTGACATGGAGGAGCGGTGGAGGCGCGAGGAAACGCTGCAGACACTAGTAAGCGCAAGAGCGAGAGAGATTTGCCACGGTTGAAGAGGCGGAGAGTTGAGCATAAACGACCTCCGAATGAAGGCAAGTGTGATTACCCGGTCCGGGACGGCGTGATAATTCTTGATTCCGATACGGACGAACACAACATCTCAAGCAATCTGCGTGGCCCCTAGTATTGATGTGCCTTTTGATACTCCCGCGATGATGTTGGGATGGAGCGCGATGATGCGGAGATGCGATCTGAAGGCGAGGGAGATCCGGAGAGGGGAGCATCGGCGAGGTGATGGAGAAGAACCCAACGGCGGTGCAAAGGCGAGGTCGACCCTCTTGGCGACTAAAACCTCTTTTCTTTTTTTCTTCTTTCCAAGTATATTTTGTACACTCGAACATCTTCCTTGTACTCGGTGGCGGCGGGTTCAAGGTTTTTCTTCCATTTGATTGTTTGAATAAAGTTTTTTTTTTTTTTTTTTATAACCCTTTGCCAAGACTCGCAAATCGAATCTTCTCGGGCGCAAGGGTGTGCCTTCACACGTAATTTTTTGTGATAAAAGAAGTAATGCCATAATGGAATACTTACGGACTGTGTTCCCGATGCAAGATCTTCCCCGGCCTTGCTTTGGGGCGAGATGTCTCAAATCATTTTCCTTTTGTGTACATGTTCTATTTCCTTCTTCCCGTGAGATGTTTGCTTAGGTTTTCCTTTCTTGCTCCAGTGGATTGATTTAGGCTGACTCAGGACTTTGTGTGAGTAAAGAGGTTCTCAGATGGAAATAGTGTTTCAACTAAATTAAAAATTGAAAATTGAAACTCTAACTATGAATGCAAGTATTGCAATCATTTCCTGGGGGAATTACAAATATGACATGAAATTGTAAAAGGAAACACATTTGGAAAAAATAGCACGAGCGTTTTCAAAGGGTGGAGGATCTTTGGAAAGTGGTAGCACGGCGTCTTAAGTTCGGTAGGGTTTGAGCCATTTTAGTGAATTGTTATGCCTTCTAGTTTATCGCGTTGATGAGCTTGCGGTAGCCGCCTAGGATAACATCGCTGCAGTGCACGGTTCATCTTCTCTTTCGGTGGGTGAGTCAGGTGGAGTAGTCATTTTCACCGTCATGCTCTCGACTTTGAATGTAGCCGTCTTCGTCACCAGATCTCCAATCCCAAACGGGTTTGAACGTGCAAATACTTGGACCTTCGTCTTATCGTCTTTGACTAAGACAGCCTCTACACTCTTGATAAAACGTTTGAAAGGGACGGCTTCCCATTCACATCTCTTAGTCGGGGTTGGTTCATTGGTTGGAGTCAGTCCCCAGGACTTGTCAGAACGAGGGGCGGTAGGTTGTAAAGAAGGTTGCGTGGCGAGACTTACTTGAGATCGGAACTTTTCAATGTATCTTTGACGAGTTATCTCCGGGAAGTTGTGTCACATTGGTAAGTTCTTTGGTGCGGCAATAGACAGACCATCGGGAGGTCCATAAGGCGTGTTGGAGATTCTTTCGTATCGAAACCGGCGAGACGACAGACTCCTAGTATTGCTTTGTTGTCATGCATCCAAGAACGTCCTAGGATCATGTCGTAGTTGGGATGATTTTTGACTATGTAGAACTTTGCTTGCGTCGAGGCATCACCCAATTTGACTTCAAGATCGATGTATCCATATGCATCTCTGGGCTCTCATCTTTGAATCTTTAACCACAATCGGGTGACGAGTAGCTTCCGCTTCGAATCTTTGCCGCTCTCAAGGTCTTGACGGTAATGATGTTAAATTCGGAAGCCGTATCAATCAACGCGTTATCGAACTCAACGTCTCTCAAACGAGTGACAGGTTAAGAGTCCCCGTTTCCATTGCTCACGTCCTTCGGGAAAGGCGGGGTTCTGGGATCTGCTCTTTGGATACAAACGCCTACGACACAACGTGGTTGAGGGCCGCAAATATGTCTTGACGCTGTCCTTTGGAGAAGTACAATATTTCACATATGTGCTCCATCATAGATTGTACGGTCTTGCGAATGAATCCCCGAGAAATCATGCGGTTCACGATAGGTAGAGGGTCTCTATGAACACCTTCGTTTCCAAGTTGGAGTTCCCCCTGTCTCTACCTTTTCCTGAATATTTGTTTCAACTTTGTTGCAATCTTTGGTTGGATGATGGACGAACCTGTGGTAGCAACAATATCCGGGATCTGCCATTTCTTCCTCGGTTGGAGGACGTCGATAGGGGGCGGCTTTACGGCGTCGTCTTGGATCCACGCTTCCAAGAGCTCTATCACTTCATTCATGGGAAAAGGAAAACCCGTGTCTTTAGTGTTTTGTGCGGGAGTTTTGTCTGTTCCTTTTCGAGACGAAGTCTTGTGTGCCGGAGGATGTCCGCTTGGTTTGTTGTTCCGTCACCGGAGCTTTCCTTTTCTCTCCTCCGCCCACTACACTCTCACGAAGGACCGGTGTTGTATTGCTTGTTCGTGAGGCGCCTGCTCCCTCGACTTTCACGTGAATCTTCACTTGAACGACTCTGGTTCTTTCTAGCAATCTTTGTGCGATTGTTCTTTGACGCGCAGCTTCATGGAGTTCGAGAACGTTTGAAAGCCCGATTCTCTAACAGAGCGCGGTATATGGGTATCATCCCGTTGATACACAACTCCACCAATTGTCGTTCGGTGACGTTCGGGTCATGACAATCCAGCTTGAGTTGAGTTAAACCTTTTGACGAAGTCGTTAGGATGCTCGTTGTTCCGCTTGAAGAATTCTTCATAGATCTCGAAAAGGTGATTTGTTGAGACACGAAGAAATACTTTAGAAAAAGACTCGACCATCTCGCTCCGAGTTGGATATCTTTGTTAGGTGCGATGTTGTTGTACCTGTGTACGCCCTCCCCGTAAAGTGATTTGAGAATTCTTTCAGGCGCAAAACATGATTGTATTCATGTTCCCCCAAGGATTCCAAGAATCGAGAGACATGTTCACGAGTATTACCAGTACCGTCGTGGAGGGAGAACTAGGGAGAGGTGTAACCTCTTGGAAGAGGGATTCGTTGCATATCTTGAGGGTATGGAGGTTGGTGTTGGTGTGCATCCGTCAGATTTCCTTTGCCTCGGTTTTGAAGGAGTCGTTCTAGATCCTCACGTGTGATGAAGTTGGGTGTCTGGTCCCTTTCTCTTGAACATTCAGGAGCAACACGAGCTTCTTCACTCATGTGGGTTCGAGTGGAAACGCCTGCTCTGGGTGAATTGAAGGCATTTCTTGTTGGCTCCAAAGATTGACGTGAATCTTGCGGCAATCGTTCAGTCAAGGTCTTGAGGAAAGTGAGTACCTCCTTCTGAGTTGCGGCCATATCTGTTTGAGTCTTAGCAAGAACTTCCTGTTTCTCCATCAAGTCTGCAATGGTAATAGACGGTGGTCCTCCTCTTGTGCCTCCTGGCTCCTCGCCCTGATGAGGGAGTGAAAGTTGTTGCTCTGGTGACCACTGGAGGTGTTACACTTGAGGAGATGCTGAGATTTGTGGCTGCTCTGGCTCTGGTGATGGGAGGCGTTACACCTACTGGAATGTCTCCTGCTCCGCTAGTGTTGGTGATAGAGGTAACGGTTCCTCGATATGTGTTGGCTACGGTAGCTCTCTTTGTGTACTTTGACACCGGGATTGTTATCCACACTAGCCCCATCGGAATTGATTCTTTGATCAGGACCTTAATTCCACCATCTTGAAATGAATTGTTGATTGAATTGATTCAAGATCTACCCTTTTTGAAATTGATAAAATTGAATCGGACTTGGAGGAAATTGACTTTACAACCGAGAGATTAACCTCCCACTGTGGTCGCCAATTGTTTATGGGTGAAAACTACTCCTGCAGAATTTGGTAATTTGGGGTGTGGATGAGGAATGAATTTAAACCTTAAACAAATGCCTTTGCGCGGTGAGTGCTTGTAGATTCGAGAGATCAATGCGTGCAAGTCCTAGGCCTAAACCAATAAATGGCCGTTCCAGGACTTGTTTCGGTCACAAAGTGAAGGAGATGGGGTTGATCTTAGGGAGGGAAGCGAAGAAGGTGTTGAGATTGTGAAGGTGTAGACTTGCTTATGACTTGCAACAGGAAAGTGAACAAGCTTACGATTGGTGTAAGCAAGCTCTGGGTGTTTTCTTGTTGTTTTTCTCTGTTTTTCTCCGTTGTTTGGAAATAGGGCGGAGAACCTATTTATACAAGTCACTGAGTCTTATTCACGTCTCTCGTGGGAAGTGGAGGAAGTGAAGTGATGGAGTAGTGGAGTTGTGTGTTGGTGATACACGACCAGGTCTTGCCCACTTCTCCTGTCACCGCTAACCGTCCATAACTTCCTAACACGTTCTTGTGATGGCGCGTTGCACGCTGCACGCTGTAAACCGCCAGACCAATACCCCAGTATGTATCCCCCCAGTTTGTGACATGATTGATGTCGGAATGTGTGGATCGTGGATCCACGATAGGTAGCATGCAATGCTTGATTTGACTAATTGCGTTATTCGGAAGTTGATACTTGTGAAGTATCGTGTGTATTTTATGCGAGTGCGCATCATAGTGTGGTAAAGTGATGGGTAATGACGCCTCAACGACCAACTAACTCCCCACCGGGGTTGTATAACCAAGTTGGTGAAGTTGGACGGATGAGATGATCTTTGAGACACTCATCTGCGGCCAGTTAATGAAATTAGGGTTTTGAAGAGGTGCGCGAGCATCACTCTTGATTTGGTCGAAACCAAGCATGGGAAGGATTTCGGAGAGGACCGACCGGGGCGTGCGTGTAGGTAGCATGCCGGTGTACACGTCCATATCTCACTATCCCATGAAGGTGCGATCTAGGCCACTCAATTTGGCCAGGCAAAGAGGAGTGGTTGAGATCGATTTTGCAATAGGAATTTGATGCCGCAAAAAGCCGCGCACCATGCTTTTTTTTCGGCGTGTGTTCCAAGACGATCTAACTTGGTCGGTCTTGGCCGGTTGGTTTGACGTGAAGATGGTAGGCTGGTGTTCACGCCTACACCTGATTATCCCATGAAAACGTGATCTGAACCACTCAAATCGTCCGGCGAAGTTGAGCGGTCGAGATTAGTTTGCGGTTTGGGAGGTGTGACCACGCAAGTTTGGACGTGCGTTTTGGGATGGTCAGGCATGATATGCCTTGGCCGATCAAGTGGGGGGGATAGATGGGCCCACGGTGGTCATGCTGGTATGACCAGACCTGCTTAATCTAATTGTAGTTGCAGGAAATCCTACACTACACACCTCATTCAAATTTGCTAAATCAATCCATTTGAAGATGAATAATAATGTGTTTTATTAATTGTTTTCTTGAAAGGTTTACAAAGAAATGTAGAACAAAGCAAAAGAAATTACAATCACTCTTGATTTTCTCTCTCCTAATGACTTGCTTAACAATTCAAAAAGAAGCTCTCCCTCAACAGACTTACTCGACCCTTTATATAGGGTATTACATAGCGGATGACAGCTAAGATGTCCTTTATTTTCGGAAACGACTCGCGAAGCGTCGCGAGTGTGTAAGTGCTTGTCCCCGTGACACCCCTAATTCTCGCCAAGTCTTCACACTTTCCTCATTTTTGACTGTCATCATCCATTACGTCATTTATTTATTTCCATGCGACTCCTTCGCGACGTAGTCGTTTATTAATCTCGCGAAATATTACTGTCGCGATATTCTGGTCCTACATCTTGCCTCTTCTCATGTATTCTCTGCGAAGAAGAGAGTATCATGAGAATCAATATCTTGAAATGCCGCAACAGCTCATCCTTATCATTTTTAACCCCGTAATTTTTACATAGAATTTATAACAGATGTCTTTTCTTCCATTCCTTTCTTGACACGTTTCATCCAACCGCTTATTTCTGACCATTCATGTCCCATCTCGCATTAAATGCACTTACTTTCCCAAAATCTTTCTCTCTATATATAGTTTACTCCTCTTTCTCTTCTTCTCTTTTATTTTCTCTCTGCAACTTTCCTTCAACTTTTTTTCTTCCGCAAAATTGCGCTTACTCTCTGCTTCCTTTTCGATTCTTCACTTCTCCCTTCATTCCCATACCACGATAATGGCTTCACTTGGTCGTACATACGCACCACTTTTCAATGACGTTTTCCGAAAATTAAAGGAAAAAGGTTTCACTTTATCAACCATTCCAAATCAAGAATCCTCATCTATGCTTTACGCAAAATTGTTTTACGATCATCAATGTGATGATCGGAAAATCATAGTCTCGCTAGGTCAACTCCTCGCAGGGCTCCCCATTCCTCTATATAATCCCGAAATACCATTGTTTTATGAGATTCTTGCTCACGAGAAATTCTCGCGGGCTGTTTATCAATTGAATGGCGGCTATTCGCTTTGATGCTTGAATTCGCCTATCGTGGCGCCGGTAAAGATCTTTATATCCCGATAATGTTAGAGATCCTCAATTTGCGAATTTACCAATAATTGCCGAGAAGTATCTGTGGACAACTTCTTTGCAAATTATTCAATCATAACTATGAGAAACGATAAATCTCATTTGGGGTGTTCGATTGAAGAAAAATGATAACGTTGATCTTGACAAACTGCTCATGCGGGATATTGATCGCATTCGGGTAAAAATAATACCCCTCGCCACTCCAAAGATGAAAAGTGGTGGGTTGTACCTCTTTTACGAGTGGACCTTATATCGCAGCTCACATGCACTTCCCAGCCAATCTCGCGAATTATTATCCTTGGGAGTTTAAGTGGCCTGAGAAGACAAAAGAGGTATATTTCTCTTTTTTTTTTTTTTTTTTTTTTTTAAATTTGCTTTGCTATGTCTTCCATTTCTTTCATTCATTAACTTTTAGAAAATTTTTAGATCACCGAATGAGAAAGAAATACAAAGAGAATCCATGACCAAATATCCTGGCGATACTTCGATCGCTCACGGATGAAGTAAGAAACATTTTCTTTTGTTATTTTAAACAATATTGTTGCCTCTGTTTCTTATCTTTATTCGTGTGTGAAGATTGGTGTTGAAGAAGTTGAAACCGCAAAGATTAATGATGAAGAAGCTAATCTTTGCGAAAATTAAAGGCAAGAATAAGGCCATTTCTCGCAAGGACAAATCTTCTCGGTCCATCTTCTAAAAGACGAAAAGTTCAATCTCCCTCCCATTCTAATTCCCAAGTCGGCGAGGACTCGGAAAATGAAAATGAGATCGATATCTATTCGCTGGGGACTCATTCGGATACTTACGCTATGTCGCTATTATCTCGGTATTTTTACGATCCTATGCAAGGACCGGGAGATGATAATTTATCCGCTACTTGCGAAGCTCTCGCCAAAATCTGCGACGCCCCACTATTGGAGGACACCGAGTCTTTTCGCGGAATTTCCCAGAACAATGACTCCTAGCCTTTTAAATGCTCTCAATGCTTTGGTATGTTCATATTCCTTTGTTTCTTTGTGATTTCACTTTTGAGTTTTGTTTTAATTATTTCTTTATTTTCTTCTATAGTCAGGGAGAGCTTCTTTTGTTGTTGCCTCAGACCTTGAGAAGAGACGCAATAACCTTGAAAAGAAGAACCTTCAACTTAACAAGAAAGTCCGAGAATTAGAATTTGAAGTTCCGTCTTCTCGCGATAAAGATGAGAGAATTCAAAAATTGGAAACCGAGCTTGATTCTCAGAAGACTAAAGTATCTACTCTTCAAAGTGCAAATCAACAACTATATGGTATAGAATTCTTTCTCTTCAAATCGTTTTCATTTTTCCATTTGTTTTTTCTACTCCGATTTATTATTCTCGAGACATATATAATCTCTCTGAAGAAGCCATTCTTCTTCATTCGTTTCCCGAGCCTATGGATAATGATATTCTTCTTACTTATCTCAACGAATCCTTAAATAGTTCATCAAATAAAATCGATTCCCTTCCATTAAATGAACTTCAAACCAAACATCGCCTCTTAGAGATTGAACATAGATCCAGTTTGAATTTAGCCAATCAATTTAAGCGAATGTACCTTGATTCCAAGAAGAAAGCCAAAACCTTAAGGAAGAAAATTAGCGATCTCATAGATGAAAAAGATCGCATTACTAACAAAGGTGCACGAGGCTTTAGCAAAATTTCAAAAATCTCTCCTTGATGTGCAAGTTGAGCGAGATGAACTCCTTCGTCGAGAATACCATACTTAGCGAGCGAGAAGACCAAATTCGTTCACTTTTTGTCATAAATAATGATGATGAGTTTGCACAGGCTGCGAAGGTTCTAGATAATGCTAGAAATAACTTAGGTGTCGATGTTAGTCTTCGGCAAGAGCAAACTACCTTGATCAAGGATATGATCTTTGAAAGAGAAGGTTGTTTATTACACTTCTTTACTTTTCTCTGTTCTTTTTCTTTTTGTACTATTATCATTAACTCACTTTCTCATGTTTTGAATCGAAAAGAGATTTCAGACAAGGATTGGAGAGCTTGAAATCGAAAAAGAACGTCTCGCAAAGGATCTCTCTCTTCGCGAGAATAGATATTCTAAATTGAAGCGACAATTCCAAACTACGGTGGCGAATTTTAATAATGATGTTTGTTCGTTTTATAAAATCAAGCTATGGAAATAGTTTGTAATGATCACAACATCCCTCTTCATTCATATCCTTTTCTTCTTCAAGAAGTTCCCGAGAACTTGCCTGTCTCGGATGTTTACGATAGTGAAGCTAATGAAGAAGAAGAATCGACGACGAGAGTGATGGAACCAAAGAATCGGATGAAGAAGAAGAACCAACAAAGAAATAACTTCTTTTTCTTCTTTCATTTCTTGTAGTATCTCGTATACATATATCTTTGACTATTGAATGTGAATTTCAACTTTTGCTTCCTTTGTTCAGATATATCAATCAAACAACCCTTCTTTGTAATTATAACTTCACACTTGCCTCTGTCCATAAGATATAATCAACTTTGCGAGTTACATAAAATATAATCATTCTCGCGAGATATAAATATATATATCATTCATTTTTATTTTTATTTTATTTTTTTATTTTTTTTTGACTTTGCACATTATCATTGCGACAAGATCGCAAGATATCTTCATGGATTAAGAAATCTATTGATCTTGCCTTATCATTATTTGTGTGGTCTTATTATGCCTTCCTAAGTAAAGGTCTTATTTTGCCACCCCTCATTGCGACAAGATCGCAGGCCGTCTTTACACTTTCATATAATGACCCATTGACCTTGTCTTATCATTTCTTAAGTATTTTTGCCTCTGCAGGACATTATATTTGCGACAATATGACAGGTTTAAATGTTCTTGCGACCATAAAATCCCGTAACATTGTCGTCTTTGCGACGAAATCGCAGGAAGTTCTTACATTTTCATGTAAAAACCCATTGATCTCGTCTTACCCTCGCGTTAGTATTATTGCCTCTGCAGGATCATTGCACAAATATGACAAGCCTAAATTCTCTTATGAAAATAGAGCCTCATGACATTTGCGTCTTTTGACACTTATCAGCTCCCTAATGGAGGGTGCCGCCCTTATCTTCTCCCTGGTTGCCCCTTCAAGGAGGCGTACATCGGCCATACAAGACTAGCTCCTCCCATCCGGTCTTAACAAAGCAAGCGGTTGTTTTCGTGACCTCTTATCCCTTATACCTATAGGGCTTATGGTTACGAGACTGCACCCTAAGTGGAGTTTTCTTGGGCCGAGTGCGGCATGTGCCAAGACTTGTCAAGAGTGGTAAGGAAGTCCCATGCTCCCCGCACTCTTGACTCAACCGTGTACCTCGGCGCCTTGGTCATACACTCTCCTTGGAAGAGACCCTCGGGCGTCCAACCGGTATAACCTTATATATATAGTTGGAAATCCAAGGTATCTCCCGGATAGGCTTTCATGGGCCCCAAATCTCCATGACCCGAGGTTTCGGGAGCGGTGTAACCTTCCACCTCGAGCCATGTTAAGAGATACCCCCTTATATGACGTACTTTAGGTCTTACATTTGCCTCTTGCGAAAATATCATTCGCGAACTAGGGTGTACGCCATAAAGGTTTGTCCCATTCACTCACTCATTCATTTTATCAATTTATTCAATCATTTGTCTGCGAAGTTATCGCACAATCTCATTTCAATTATTCAATAGATTTGTACACATTCTTCATGGCGAGATTCTCGCACAACTTTTCCGCAACCATCATCTCTACTTCTTATCCTTATCATGCTTTCACCACTAAATTGTTATCTTTTCTCGCAATTATTCATTTTTTACACCTTTTATTCTTACTTCCTTCTGCCTCCGCATCAGTCCAACATTTCAATGTCTCCTTTGCATCATGATATTCGATTGCTTTTGTGCATTCACTTCGCACATCTCTTCTTCTTTTGTTTCTATGGTATCTACCATTAGTCTTTCTTTTCTTTGTTCATCCTTTACATTCTTCCTCCAACCTTTCTTTTTTGCTGTTCTCTCTTCGCAGCTCTCTACATCCACCTCGTAACATTTTTTCCCCTCTATCCAATCTCCTTTTATAATTCCGACACCGCTAGGATGTGGAAATTTTATGCTGTGATGGTATGTCGATGCTACACCCAAATTTCATGAAGCCATGGTCTTCCAATCAATGCATTGTATGGAGATTCCACATCAACTACACAAAACAAAATATCGATTTGATAACCCTTGCAAGGGTATCCTCATGTGCACTTCTCCTTTGGGTTTGTTCGCGGTACCATTGAAACCATATATTTTGTATGTTGAAGGGATCAAATCTTCATCTCTTCCTCCCATAGTTTTGCAAGTATGGTAGAAAAGAATGTTGAGTGAACCGCCATTATCAATCAATATTCTATTGATTGCCCAACAATTTTCCGCTTCATCATCTTCGCCATCAATAGGTTTTGGATTAATTTCCAGTTTACCACTAATGGGCTATCATGTGTTTCTCTTCCTTTGGGTACTTCTTGACCGAGAAAGAAATAATCTGCAATTGCCACTCTTTTAAGCTGCGATGTCTTCGCAACATTCATCACTTCTTTATCATCAGCATCCCTCGCGAAAACTCTACTAAGTACACTGTCATGAAAATCTTCAATAGTGCGGTATGAGTGTACAATGGAGTTGCAAAACAAATTTTTAGCCCCAACTTTTATAACAAATGTTTCTCTTCCTTTTGCTGGTGGTGGTGGTAAATGTTGAACTTTCTCTTCTTCCTTTAAAAAGTGATTTAGCTTTCCTTGATCAATCATTCTTAGGATAATTCTCTAGATGTTTCTGCAGTCATTTGTTAAGTGCCCATGAAAACGATGGTAAGAACAGAACTCGTGACTTCTATCTCCAGGTGGTGGTTCACTTCCCATGTTCCATGGTGCAGGTATGTTTTCCATCAAAAGTATTGCTTCCCATATTTTTTCCACACTGGCCTTCAATGGCGGCATTTTAATTTCCTCCCACACTACTCTGTGACTTCGCTGCCCTCCATGATAGTTATTATTCTGCCTTCGACCTCCGTAAGTTTCCTGCGGATGATCGAGCCTCTGGATCTTATTATTCCCACCACGATTGTAATAGTTCCTTTCTTTCTCAAATTCCTCCTGATCTCGACTTCCCATGGCTACTAACTTTGGTTCTATATCAACCTTTTTCTTTCTTGTTGACCTTGTGATGTGCTCGCCACTGTGTGTACAAGTTGAGGTAATAAACTTCCATTCGCGATGCTAGAATTTGTGTTCGCCACTGGATAAGATTCCATCTCATTCTGTCTTTCTTCTAAAGCGATATATTCTTCCTGGAGTTCTCGTAATTCAGTCATTGTAATCGTATTCTTGACTCTAAAAACACAACATACAATAGATTGGTTGCGAACATAGCATTTATGAATGACGATGTGAGGTATCTTTCATCTACCCTTCCGCCATCTCGCTGCACATTGTCTTCCATATGACGGTTAGGTGTCTCAAACTTTCACCAACTCTTTGTTTCAACCCGAATACATCTTCAATACACTGTCGCGAGGAGTTGTTACTTATATACGCCCCTAAGAATATAGCTTGCAAATGATTAAATGACGTGATAGTATTTCTTGGTAAACCCTCAAACCACTTCAACGCTTCTCCAGTCAAACTTGATACAAAGTATTTACACAATATGGCATCATGATTCTCCTATTGTAACATGCATCTTACATATGCCTTGATGTGTTGTATTGCACAAGTTGTCCCATCAAAAATGCTTTGGTTAATCTTTGGTAAGTTACATTTTGGGGGTATTCCTCCTAACTGCACCTCCAATGTAAAGGGATTCTTCGCAACTTACTGCGATGGCTTCGTCTAACTTGTCTTCTTCCTCCTTCTCTTCTACTTGTTCAATATTCCTCTCATCTCTGCCAATTCTCTCAAGATTTGTTCATTTGCCTCGGGATTTGAATCTATTGGTCTTTTAATTCCACCTCTCTTCTTCTGCGCTCATGTCTACTTATATTTTTTGGCTCATCACTTTCTTCTCTCCTTTCTCTGCGGCTTTCTCCCTCATTTCTTTCGCGAATTTGTACACCATTATATCTATCAATCTCTCTTCTCGGTTGTCTATCGACTCTCCGTTGCACTCTTTCATATTCTTCATTAATATTTTCCTTATTGCGATTTTGCTCGCGCCTTCTTTCTCGGTTGTCATGATTATTCTCGCCGAATTGCCTCTTCAAATTCACGTTCTTCTATTTCGCCCTCAATCTTTCCCTTTCGCAAGCTAGACGTGCTTGCTCAACATAGTGTTTTTCAATGTCATTTTCGATCTCCTTTTGTTTCCTTCGTGCCTCTCTTCCATGCAATATTCTTCTTCCTTCTATCCGATTTTCTTCATCAGTCGGATTATTCTGCTCTTGAGGTTGTCTATCTCCTTGATTTCCATCGTTTTGGTCATTTTGTACAGTCTCAGGTCGTGGAACATAACGATTTCCTTCTATTTCTCTTCTCTCACGACATCCTTCACCAAGATTTGGTTCTCTTTCCAAATTTTCTTCATTAATAGTTTCTACAGGTAATGTTCTCCTCCTATCTTCTCTGACCGAACTTGATCTTGATCATTACTACTTCTCGATCTTCTTTTTGCAATCTCGATTTTCCATTCTCAACTCATGATTTTGCCTTGTTAAATTTGCACGTTCCTCTGCTTCTAACCGCCTTTCTTCATACATTGTTTGTCTCAATGTTTCTAATCTTTGCGATCTCTTCATTTCCACGAATTGTTTCTCCCATCTCTTCTCGATTTCTATCTCCTCGTCCATTATTTATCTGTTGTTGCTCTTCCTCTCTTTCCTCCATAGAATCTGATCTCCATGTGCGTACACTTACTCTATCATAATCCATAGTTGTGTTTGCGAGTCGGTTGAATTGGCGATTGAATTTGATTTTCTTCATCATTTCTTATGTTCATCCTTGATGATTCTCCCTTTCATTTCTCCTTTCACCAAACAAGTCTCCCGCTTCTTCTCACGATTGTTTGTCCTTCGGTACATTTCTCCTTCTAGCCATTTCTTTCTTTTGGTAAATTCTTAAAAATTGTATCAAATTTCTCTTCTCTTACTCCAAATTCTCCCTGTTTCTAGCGCATATGTAGTTGCGGAAATCCTACACTACACACCTCATTCAAATTTGCTTAATCAATCCATTTGAAGATGAATAATAATGTGTTTTATTAATTGTTTTCTTGAAAGGTTTATAAAGAAATGTAGAACAAAGCAAAAGAAATTACAATCACTCTTGATTTTCTCTCTCCTAATGACTTGCTTAACAATTCAAAAAGAAGCTCTCCCTCAACAGACTTACTCGACCCTTTATATAGGGTATTACATAGCGGATGACAGCTAAGCTGTCCTTTATTTTCGGAAACGACTCGCGAAGCGTCGCGATTGTGTAAGTGCTTGTCCCCGCGACACCCCTAATTCTCGCCAAGTCTTCACACTTTCCTCATGTTTTGACCGTCATCATCCATTACGTCATTTATTTATTTCCATGCGACTCCTTCGCGACGTAGTCGTTTATTAATCTCGCGAAATATTACTGTCGCGATATTCTGGTCCTACACTAATCTGTGACCCTCCATTCGTGCCGGAGAAGATGGACGCTCATGATGGCTTGAAACCCTAATTTTGGCTTTCATAGCCGTGTGACCATGCTCCCTTTGGGCGTACGAATTGGGACGACCAACCATGGTTGGTCCTGGACCGATTGGTCAAGTACGTATGCGGGCCACGGTGATCGTGTTGACATGCTCTAGGCCCTTTGAGTCTACATCTACACCCTCCATCTATACCTGCGAAGATGGATGGTTGAGACTGTTTTGCGACACATGTAATATGCCGCAAACCCTAATTTAGGTTTTCCGTCCATAATGCTTGGTATGAACTTTTTTTTGGCAAGCTAGGCCAATGGCCGATCGTGCGGGTTCCGTATTGGTTTGGCGGTGGATATTCCATACCCAGCTAGGGGTGATGGAATTGATCTGGGTCATCTAATCATGCTTATGGAGTTGGATGATCTGCGATCATATCCCACTGATATGGTCAATCCGGATGCTCAATCGGGCTAGTATAACACACCGAGAGGGCTCAATCGGGCTAGTATAACACACCGAGAGTCAGCTGTGCGGGTATTTCATACATGGTTTCATTATAGTGCTTGGAGGTTCGAGTTACTCTGTAAGAGTAACACTCGAACACTGCCACACGATAATGAGTCTTGAAATACAAGGCTGATTAGAAATTCACATGATGGGATTGTTGCCACATGCTCCAACCTGGAGGAATTTCATGTATTCACAGAATGGGATTGTTGCCACATGCTCCATTCTTGGTGAATTAAGTGAGGGAGTATCCAACACTTATAAATGGCTTTATCTTTTACAAGATGTCAGCGCATAATTTTTTCCGGTTTTTACAATTTTAACCTCAAATGAAAACCCACCATCAACAACAGTATATACACAAAGATGTGGATCAGGGAAAGACCAATATTGCGGAATAATCAAAGATTCATTCTATTTTTCATCACTATTTGCACAATGACATATAACAGACTTAATCTTTGTAAACAAAAGTTTATCCTTTCTTCCATCAATATTTGCATAATGACATAAAAGGCTTAAATTTTGTAGTCAGAAGTTCATTCTATCTTTTATCAATACTTTCATACCGACATATGATAGAGATAACTTTTGAACAAATAAGGGACAATCAAGGTTCACGGACGTAAACAACATATCCCATAACAATTTGCAATATATAAAACCATAAAGATTAATACTGCAAAAATCATCTTCCAAATCAACTTTAAAATTTAAATAAATAAATCTAAGAGCATTGCAAGATGAAAGACGTTGGCAATAGCTATGTGTACTCACAATAATGGCTATTCCAAACCCTAGTTATCCTTCTTAAAACACAAGAATAAATTCTCATAAGAAGTTTCCTAGACAAAAATAGACAAGGCATGAAAATCTAATCATCATCTTCATCATCAGAGTCCATAAGTGTGGCACGAACCTTATCCATGTCCTCCTTGATTTCGGGAAACTTACTAGCAATCACAAGTAATTGTTCTTGCACACACTTTACCTTGGCATCAATCTTACAAACAACCTTGTGAATTTGGAGTAGAAGCTTCACGGAGGAAGAATCACATGAGCCATCAAGAGTGTCACATATTTGTCTCTTGCAAGCATTCTCCTTCATACGTTTGAAAGTACAAGGGCGAACAAGCTTGGGAGTTCCAATAGAGTTGCCAATAGGTGCAATGGAGAAGGTGCGACAAATTTGCTCAATAAAGCAAGGATAGCCTAACTTCTTGTTGGAAGACGTCATCGACAACATTTGATAAATGATAAACCCACAAATGTCGAGACTTTGAGTTCCCAACTCAAGGAAATAAACCAACTCCGCAAACTCACGACTCCAACGAGAATTCTCAACCGTGGAGGGATAAATATTAGATATACCAAGTTTCCCAAAAGACATCAAGGCATGACTAAGATAGTTGGTAGGAAATTTTCTTTCATTCCAATCAACACTCTTACCACAAAGACCATTAGAAATGGTTTCATAAGATGGTCTTTCACAACTAGGTCTTGGAAGGAGAAAACTCCGTAAGGGAATTTTAGTAATCCTTGAAATCAACTCTCTATTAACAAGAATCCTTTCTCTATTTATCATGGTCTTGAATTCCATGTCCTCAAAATTAACATCATAAATATTAGCATATAAGATTCTTGTAAGAGTGTCAAAACCTTCACCACGACCATCAAAGATATTCCCAAGATTAAACTTTTTAAAACATACCAAATCATCTTTATGTCCACTAGAACAATCCAATTTCTTTTCTAGAATGAACCCATTAGATGAAATCCTTTCAAAAATCTTGACAAAAAACTCATTGACAAATCTAATCCTAATAGAATTTTGATGTATAGGAAGGTTCGTGCTAGAAGAAGATGAAGAACCCAAGTTTTTTGAAGTCTTAAAATTCCTCATGAGAACTAGAAATTGAGAAAGATTAGAGTAAGAGAAGACTTACTTGATATGTCCCTTGAAAACCCTTTTCACCTTTTGATCTCCAAAGATTATTAATGGAGAAAACACATGAACCCTAGAAAAGTTTACGTACGCGGACAAGAAGGGAGGTAGAAGAAGGGTACGCGTATCACTACCTTTATATACCAGCTAATGGGCTTGGACCCGTTCCTGAACCGTGACCCACAAAACAAAAGCAGGATTTCTTAATCCAAGGTTTGCACACTGAGCGGATCAGTACCGTGCAGTAAGGGGGGGTAGGAAGAACTTCAACACCTTAATTTCCCTTGGAAAGAAGGAGGAAAGAAAAAATAAAATAAACCTTAAGCACAAAAAAAAAATTCAACCGTTACTTGCCCCATCTCAAGTTATATATAGATGGGGTAGATCCAAGCTTGTTACCAAGAGGTGACCTGTGCATAAAGATTCTCATGCAACTTTTCCGGTTGATATTAACCATGATACTCAGGGTTAATAGAATTTTTTGAATTTCTTTTCTTACGACCAAGAAAAGACTTTTTCAGACAATTAGAACCTATACCAAACTCATCGGACATCTTTTTATCGATCTCACATGAGTTGGTAGTAAGCGTAGTTCGTATATCATGAATACATGATTTGAAAGATACATAAATTTTATCGGAAGAATTCTTATCTTTAATCGAATTAAGTTATTCTAAGAATCTAAAAACATTTTCAAATGCTCTAAATAGATCTTTGTCAATTGATCCATCACGATAGTATACCTCATAAAGATTAAGAGTTAATCTAGTGAGATTCCATATCTAAGAGCGTAGACAACGTTTTCTTAACCTTCCTTTCTTAAAAGAACTTATAAATTTTTCCTCTAGATTGTTTTATATCATCTAAGTTTTCCAAAGTCTTAGATGAAATGAGATTATCTTGAGAAACCAAAGGTTTGGTCCATAATAATGTTTGAACAATCTTTAAGGAATTCTGGCGTGCGTTACAGATGCCAAGAGCAAGTTTCCCAAAGATATTTCCCATGAGGGCAAACTTTAAGGATCAGTCAAACACAAACTTATTAGGTTTATAGTGTTTGCCTGCTCCGATACCAATTGAAAAAGTACAACAACCACACCCAATATTTCGTTTGGCAATCTGAATAGACAAACTCCAATATACTTTCAAGAGAATCAACTAGAAAGTCAGACTCAATCTAGAGAAAAGTATATCAAAGAGTTTATATCTCAATTTGTCAATTCAATATGCAATCAGCAAATAGGAATTTGCGAGCCCGATTGAATATAAGAGAAGTAACTTGAACGGTACCAAAGACCAATGTTCAAAGATCAATCAATATCAATCAACAACCAAAGGTTGGATGTACCAATTGATCGATTCAACGCACAACCTGTGATATTTCAATTATATAACAAAATATAATGCGGAAAAGAAATAACACAGACACCAGAATTTTTTTAATGAGGAAAACCGCAAATGCAGAAAAACCCCGGGACCTAGTCCATCTTTGAACACCATATTGTATTAAGCCGTTACAGACACTAGCCTACTACCAATGAACTTCGGACTGGATTGTAGTTGAACCCTAATCAATCTCATACTGATTCAAGGTACAGTTGCTCTTTTTACGTCTCTGATCCCAGCATGATACTACGTACTTGATTCCCTTAGCTTATCTCACCCATAATCAAGAGTTGCTACGACCCAAAATCGAAGACTTGATAAACAAATCTGTCTCACACAAAAAATTCTATTGGAATAGATAAATCTGTCTCCCACAGAAATACCTACGAGTTTTGTTCCGTCTTTTGATAAATCAAGGTGAACAGGAACCAATTGATAAATCGGACTTATATTCCCGAAGAACAACCTAGTATTATCAATCACCTCATAATAATCTTAATCGTACGGTAGCGAAACAAGATATTGTGGAATCACAAACGATGAGATGAAGATGTTTGTGACTACTTTTAATCTTACCTATCGGAGATAAATCTCAAGCAAATCTTAGCAAAGATAATACTCAATCACGATAGAAGAAGTAAGATCAGATCACGCAACTACAGAGAAAATAGTTTGGTATGGCTTCACAATCCCAATGAAGTCTTTAAGCCGTTAACCTACAGGGTCTCGTGAAAAACCTAAGGTTAAAGGAAAATCGATTCTATCTTATACAACTAGTATCACACACGAGGTGTGGGGATTAGGTTTCCCAGTTGCTAGAGTTCTCCTTTATATAGTTTTCAAATCAAGGTTTGCAATCTAAGTTACCTTGGTAACAAAGCATTCAATATTCACCGTTAGATGAAAACCTGATTAGACTCAAGCTAATATCTTTCAACCGTTAGATCGAACTTAGCTTGTTATACAAAAATGAAATGTACCAACATTTAGATAAAGGTAACCGTACCTAAATATGTACACCATGTTGGCTCAACAGTAGTTAACTGAGGTTAGCTATATGAATACTCTCATATCAACCTTATTCATCTTAACCATAACTAGTTCAAATGAGTCAAATGAAACTAGCTAAAGAGTTGTTCAACTGCTATATTTTTTACAGTTGAGCACCTATTGCGGTGTCGATGTAATGCTCAAAGAGATGAGGATTGATTACCTAGTTTTACGATGGAGTTGGACTTGGTGGTTTACAACTCTATAGCTGTTTTGCTGGAGGTTGAATGTTCACGAAGACAATTTGACTAGTGCTTGAGGTAATTTGTTTTAACTCTATAGTTGTTTTGAACCAAGATGTATCCTTCCATTTCCAGTTTTGAAAGTTGAGATTATGGATGTTCTGTACCTTTCATTGCTCGATTAAGTGTCGCCAAAGCGATAGAGCAAAATCGGTTTGATTCACTCGAATCAATTCACGAACATTATATACATGGTTTGCAAAGAATGCATTCCTTAATATATAAAGATATTAGTTCATGTACCAACCGATTTTAGAACTTTAACCACTCAAGTATGCAAACGTGTACGCATACTTAAGTAGCCTGATACGAGTATGGGTTCGCAGGTATGCGAACGTGATCGCATACTTAAGTACACTTCCAAAACCCAGCAGAAATTCCCGGACCTATACCTCACGCAAGTACGCGTACCGGTGTGTGTACTTGGTACACGGAATTTCACAACTTCAAGTACGCATACGGGTATGCATACTTTAGTTCCGGTCATGGATCACATACATGCAAGAATGAACACTATGTTTATAATCCAATAGTTCTAAACTCTTATTTCAATCATTGAAACTTTCTTAGAGGATGACAATAGCCGTTTTCACACACTATCAACATCAAAGCAATTTTCAAGTTATTGAAATAATCAAAACGAAACATTCCAAGTCTACATAAAATGATTGTATCACACAAACCATGTAAGATGTTACTCGGCGATTTTCACATGATCATCTTTTGACTTTCGTCAAGAATATAAGATGAGCTTGTTTGAAGCGAATACTACACCATTTTGGCCAATTAGAAAGCAGTTTTTACGTGTTACAAAACGGGGTTGTAACAGGCGGGTTACTCGAGAAGGTGGCGTGACAAATTTTGTAACGTCCCGTGGTCGTTACGATTTCGGGTTGTAACGGACGGAGGCTGTTACTCTACGTGGAATTTCAGAACGACTTGACCTATTACGAATTTTTGTAACAATGACGTCGTAACGAGCTCAGCTCGTTACTACGTGTCATTTTGAAACATCTTAAAGTTGTTACTACAGGATAGGTTGAAACAGCTTAGAGCGGTTACGTATTTTTAAGTAACATCAAAAAAAATTACTGCTAGTCAAATATTGATCACGGTCAGTACACATTCAGCCGAAAATACGCCGGAATTCAAAATAACCTGCAAACTTTCATTCCATCAATCCCATAGATTCAATCACACATTCAACAAGAACTTCCTTTATTGACAATAACTTTTGTTCTTTCTACATTTGAATTGGTTCGGAACTTAAAAGACAATCCCAAAGTTTTATTATATTGCATAATTCCTAAGTATTATTCCTAGGGTATATGAGATAAGAATAAACCAACGGAAACATGACTCACATAATCAGTATTTGCCTTCACATTTGAAGCAGAATTGGTGAAGTTGATGGAATCCAATGCCTCAGCAGCTATGCATTAACTTCAATGCCCATTGTTCTTGCACGAGACATCTCTTCCAAGAACGAAGTAGTATCAAACCTTTTACCAGATCCATTCCATCCATCCCATAGATCCTTCATCAAACCTTCAAGTCATGACAAGAAGTACAAATTATTGAAAAACTCTGAATAAAGAAAGAGAAATCACTGCAAAGTATACACTCAACATCCATATTTACTCTACAAACTAAATAATCTTATTCCAATGCTTATTTCCCTTAGTACTAAAAGTGACAATATCACTATAAAATAACAGGACTCAATGGTATTCACTGTTTATATCACAGACGAGGGAGCGACAAACTGACTGCACTTTACAGAGAAATCCTGAACATGTGTAGATATGTATATCTCACCATTAGACTAAGAATCTGCATAGGTTAACTCGTTTTATATGGCTCTTTCGAGCATTTTTCCATAACAATGACTAGGGAAAGACTTCAACAAGCATTCATATTAAACATGAGCGAACAAAATATTCTAAAAATTAATGAACAGTAAATGAGCCGTATAAGAAGTTTCCGTCGGATTACTTTGAAAGAACTTCAGAAGTACATCTTACAGGAAAATTTGCGGGTATACATTTTGAGGAGAAACTAAACTCAGGGTATATACGAGGCAAAGAAAAAGTAGACAATAAAGGGAGGTAAATAGTACTTTCCCCAGGATACTGAGATTACAATTTTCATCAAACTAAAAGTGATTTTTCTTAAACCATGATCTTACAAACAAAGGGAGTTTGCGAACATAATACCTCGCCATAGGCTCTCACTGCTAGCACCAAAATTTTCCTCCAGATCCACCTCTTCTACAACTTTAGCAGAAGCTTTCAACTGACAAATCCACCAGTGATGTGAACAGGCAATATATTGACAGGTGAGATGATAAAAAATAGGGATTCATTCCTCAAATTGTTTGGTGATTCAGGTTTTAGGAATTACCTGATTCAAAAACTCGTCAAGTCTTCTAGCAAGCCGAATGATACTTCCCTCAAAGATATCAGTCATTTGTATAACCCTCAGCAAAGGTTGCACCCTGGAAGCCGACAATAATGTGAATTAAAAGTTGCAAACCGGCAAATTAAAATAGTTGCATAACCTATTAGCTAAAAACTGAACTAAACATATTTATGACAAAAAGTATAAAAATATTTGCATATGCTCCGAAATATAGAAAAATAAATAAATTATTCAACAAATAAAATGCCTCCGAAAGCTTGCCAACACATATTTCGAGAAATATGTAAGCGATTTAATCTCAGCTCGAAATCTCAAATATGTATAATGGAATACTATATAGTAATACGACTTTTGTCTCAATATAGGATATAGAGTAGAAATATACTTTCCAAGTGATAGATGAGTTTTAGTCTCCACATACCTTTTGTTGATGAAGTTCTACAAGCTCTCCTTAGTAGTTCTTCGTCTTCAATTGATGAATGTCGTGAAGTCTAATGCTCAACTACACAATCTATCCTAGTCCGAGAAATCACTATAAGTATAGTTTTGATCACTAACATTGACAAACAAGCTTGAGATAGCAACGCTTGTGAGTTTGAACGAGCAGTGCTCTAACATAGAGCTTGAAGGTGGATGAGTTGCAAGGGATCGGTTGAATCGGGTGCAAGGTAAATCGGCGACAGTGTTATGGGGATGTTTGGGGAAAGTTAGGGTACATGGTTTGGTCATAAAAGTTCTTCATCTGTGGCTTTTTTTGGGTTTGGGTTTCAATTTTTTTAGGGCTTCAACCCTTTATGGGTTACGCATTTTCTTTGTACTTAGACCCGTTATATTGGTCATGGGGTTGGGTTATCTAATGTGGGTATCTATCTATATGTGTGAGGGCTCTCACATATGTTAAGCATTTCTTAAATGGAGTTTGTACTTTGTACTTACCATTCTATTAATAAAAAACTTATTTAATGAGCAAAAAAAATAAATAAACTTGTTACATTTATTGGCGACTCTCTAGGAAGATGACTCCATGACCAATACTTAAAAGATAAATGTAGCTTCTCGCAATTACCTATATTACATTATTTGTGGTTCATTTTACTGTTCATGTCATGGTATTTGCAGCATTCACTGCATTTAAGCTCTCACCTACAAGGTGTAAATTAGAGACTTCCTGGATTTCAACCCAAATAATTGCTACCAGCACAACAATGGCCTATGATTATTTCCCATCTTGAGCTATTAAGGGGATATTTTGTGCTCCATTGCATTGTCATTTAACATTACACATAATTAGTCCAATTCCCAAGATGGATTCTTCTTTGCTAAAGGAAATATCAAAGTTAACCTTTGCTAAAGGAAGCGATGGAGGTTTCTATTGAGATAGAACCCTCCTAAGTTGTCCTTCATGGGTACTAGAGCTTTTCTTTGTCTGATCACTTGTCCAATCAGTCAGGGACTGATTTGTTTTTGCGATAAGTGGTTGCGCTTATAGTTACCATTTTCAAAAGCTATATCACTTCTAGATGTACTATAAACTATAAAGCAAAACTTGCAAACATGGTAAGGTCTTTATCGAGCTCTAAATTAGAGTTTGGCATTGATACCCAGGGGCGAACGCAGTTGAGAGCATGGGTGTGCAACAGCACACGTAGCCCAACTGGCTTCCAAGCCTAAAAAAATAAAAGTGGGATTTTAAGCCATTTATGTATACTTGCTCTCCCTAAGAAAAATTTGCTTCCTAGTAGTCGGATTTCTGGCTCCGCCCCCTGTAGATACCAATAAGATATCATTAGAAAGCAAAACATTATTTATTATAGATGTAACATTATATCTTAAGGTCATATCAGATCCACTTAGATCTCACAATATATGAAAACATGATGAACAATTTTAGATTCAGCATGGCACAATTGGTAAGCAATACGAATCAATCTCAGAGATTGTAAACCAATTTATATTTCGATGTCACGATCTATGGTAATTTCCATTTTTTCCGATGTCACTCATGGACGAGCTTGTAAACCAATTTATATTTCGATGTC
>JAJJWW010003112.1:0-31985 GCA_023531295.1 Papaver armeniacum | reverse complement strand
GCCCCCAATTAAAAGGTCTGGCCCCCAATCAATCCAGGGTATTTATCTGCTCAAATAATAAAATCTAGGGCTAAATGGTAATAATTCAGAGACGGCTCTTAGACAACTCGGAATTTTTCCGTGTTTTTTCTTATTCCGCTACAGTCATGATCCGTATAAGGTCAAATGACCATTGACAGGGGGTCGTTCCTGTGGGTGGTTGAAACCCCATTTTCCACTAGTGTATGCGGCTACTAAAACGAAGGCGTGCGACAATCAACGGTCCCCTTTCAATCCCAGGATCAAATCCTAGCCATCCAAGGTTACCAGACAACGCATGGTAACCTTTGGCCCGAAATCCTAAGTTTGGCCACGCCCAAACCGCGCCAAGGCATTCCATGCCCACGGCATGCCAACCTAGCTGCGCCACCTTACTGGCCTTCCCTATGCGGCTACTAAAACGAAGGCGTGCGACAATCAACGGTCCCCCTTCAATCCCGGGATCAAATCCTAGCCATCCAAGGTTACCAGACAACGCATGGTAACCTTTGGCCCGAAATCCTAAGTTTGGCCACGCCCAAACCGCGCCAAGGCATGCCATTCCCACTGCATGCAAACCTAGCCGCGCCACCTTACTGGCCTACCCTATGCGGCTACTAAAACGAAGGCGTGCGACAATCAACGGTCCCCCTTCAATCCCAGGATCAAATCCTAGCCGTCCAAGGTTACCAGACAACGCATGGTAACCTTTGACCCAAAGTCTAGTTTGGCCACGCCCAAACCACGCCATGCCAATGGCATGCCAACCTTGTCGTGCCTTCATACTAGCCTTCCCTATGCAACCAACGGAAGCGTGCGACAATCAACGGCCACCTCTTCTCTTAAGATGCAAAATCTCGACCGTCGAAGGTCACCAAGTAAACAAGTCTCTCAAGCTCGACTTGCCAGACGAACAACAATATGCTACATGTTTTCCACAAAAACATTCGAGACATCAACACATATCACAAACTGGGGGATCCACTCTGGGTATTGGTTTGGCGGTTTACAGCGTGCGGCATACACTACACCCATCATAAGGAAGTGTCATAAGGATGAGGCGGTTAGTAAATACATGGAATAATGGTGAAACGCTTTTTTTTTATGGAACATCAATTCCATGCGTTAACGGTTACCACCTCCTCCCATTTACTCACCCATTATTCCATTCCTTAATGAGACCAGAGTACGTTTCACTCCGACTTGTATAAATAGGTCTTACCTATTTCCACCGAACAACAAGTTCAGGTCAGGAGCATACAACACTCAGAAAACATTTGCTAGCTTTCCATCTGTTAGCTTCCCACTTTCTGATACAAGTCGTAGAAAACAACTACTCTTCCAGAAATCAACTATTCTTGTCTCATCACTTTCCTTGCTTCCCTCCCCAAAACCAACCCATTCTCCTCCTCTTTGTGACCGAAGCAAGTCTGGAACGGCCATTTCTTAGTTTAGGCCGGATTTGTACAGATTGATCTCTCGAATCTAAAGTACTCACGTGCAGTACATTGTTTAGGGTTTAAATTCGTTTCTCACCCACACATCCGAAATTACCGAAATCAGCAGAAACCATTTTCACCCTCAAACAATTGGCGACCACAGTGGGAGATTGATCTTTCGGTTACAATGTCAAATTTTCAATCCTCGATCTCATACTTCGACGCAAACATCAGGACGGTAGAGGAAAACAATCCGCTATTAGACCTACTATTAGAATGTAACACGTATACAAGAATTCCAAGTGACCAGAAGACCACCGAGGTGTCCGTGCGGTATACATGCAGAGAAGATATTAAAAATTGCAAGATAAAAATATCCATGTAATCTTTGTAATTTCCTAAATATCTCCCTAGTCAGAGATATTTAGATTTTGTATTATATTCTTAATTAAGTTTAGAATATATGTCACTCTATAAATAAGAGTGTAGATGTAATTGTAAGATTATCTCGGCATGTGCTGATGATCAATAACATTTCACCCTTCGGGGTTTCTCAGTGGATGTAGGCGTTAGTGCCGAACCACTTTAATTCTCTTGTCTTCTTTATTTATGTTTGATTCATCTTGTTTAATCGATGATCCGTCTCGATGATACCCATAATTTATTACCTACTGTTTGAGATACCTAGAGGAGTTTCAAGAAATTCACTTCTTTGGAGACAAAACTTACAAGGTACCTTTTTTTTTTTTTAATTTCGATCCCTTCAAAACATATTGTACATCTGAACAATGGTTTTCAAGTGGAAAACCTTACAATTGCCACCAATTTCTACCTACAATGAAATACATTATGTTGAATTTGAAGCTTTAAATATTCTTATAAAGCAATTCGATAGTTCCCCTACCTATGCAATTCTTATGGTATGCTCTTTAGAATTGAATATATTGTTTGAACAGGGAGGAAACGATCACGAGATTTATGAGTCAGAACGAACAGTGGGTCACACAGGTAATCTTCTACGTTGTAATAAAAATTGTAGAAATGCGTTCTTATTTGCTACTCCCTCCGTTTTAGGAAAAATGATATTTTCAGCTTTTCAATTTGTCCTATATTTAGGCAAAAATGAAAAAATGAAAGCATCACTTTTCCTGAAACGGAGGTAGTATTTTGCAAGAAATCGTTCATGTTCCTTCTTGTTTGCTCTTTTCAGTTGCTTAGAAATCCTAGTTTGTCTTTCTTCACTTTTAGTATTGATGTAAGCTGAATTGTAATTTCTGTGTGTATACAGTCACCAGCCCTGACGAAACAGCAGAGCAGTGTACAACACTCTTTCTCACCAAGCAAGCTTGAGGTCTTGTACAGGAGCGAAAGTGTCAAATGGGCTAAAATCTATGCCACTGCAATAAGCCATTCGCTATAATGCATGTCTGGGCAACCATATTTTTCAAGATTTACTTTGTATTTTCTCTTTCATTCGTAAGAGCAATTTCTTTATGGAAAGTGTTCTTCTTCAGTATTTTATTTCAAAGACTATTTTATTTCAGTATTTTCTTCTTCAGTATAATGCATGTCTGCGGAGGTAGGGGTTCGAACCCCGTAATTGCCAGAAATAACTCCTTATAAGGAGTTAAGGATGTAACCCAAGACCACTCTTCCAAACTATCAAAAAAAAATTTTTCCAAAGACTGATTGTTACTTTACCGGTATAAGTTAATGAAAAGTCTTGCAACTTCATCTTATTGCATCTTTTAATCAATCCATGATATGAAACCTATTTATTTCAGGAAACCATCAGTTGTCTGATTTTCTGTATTTGGTTCACTACCAGAAATGCTTATATTTTGCGTTCCCTTCAGTTTACTACTGATCAAGTCCTTCAAAATGTATGACATCACAACAGTTTGTGTAAACAAATTTGAAGTACATCAGAGGAACAATTTTCGGAACTTATATCAATCGCTTAACAAAACATAGATTGTCTGAGAAACAATTTTTACAGTGGCCTAAAAGTTAAGTTACGTTTTCAGCAGAAGTACATATTTACATCTTTCAAATACAAGAAACACCACATGGGATTCAGTAACGAAAAACAAATGCAGGTCCTGGAGGACACAAAATTCTCAGCCCAGGCAGACCAAATCTTTTCATTTATAAAATTCTCTACCATCTCCATAGCAGTTATAAATTTGGCATAGCCCATTTTTGTGCAATCATTCCAGAGAAATCAACATTTCACGGGCCAAAAAGATCTGCAAATGGATTTGGTCTACAAGAACATGATCAACTTTCTGGCTCTCGTGTCTTTATGTAGTAAGCAATCTCAGGTTTTCAAGCTTCATACCTTTTTATAACGTCTGGCTAGTAAGAAAGAGGTGTCAGTTTGCTGCCCACTGGTGGAGTAAGATGAAGTTGTGGAGATTGACTATCTGTTGGTGTGCTGAAAAAAATTGACCTGTAACTGGGGGAGATTCGGCCCCGATTACAGGGAACCACACAACTGAACTGGGTGATGAATTTGGGAAATGATATGATGATGATCCCTGAAATGAAGGTAACTTTTTACCTGAAGAAGAATCATTGTGGCCAGGGAAGATAGATACAGGTGGTGAACCTAGGGCATCACACTTACAAATGGGAGTTCGAGGTGAGGATAGCATCGTTCCTAGTGGGCATGGGCAAGTTGTCTGACTCGGGCTATCTTTCAGTATGGTTGCAGGGTACTTTGAAAGTATGGATATCCTAGGGGATAATCCTGCTACATGCACATTTCCAGCTAACTTCACTGCCAATGGTTTTTCCATCAATAAGGTACCAATTCATGGCTGCTACAGCTGCAGCGGCATTTACAAATCTGTCATACCTAACAAAACCATAATCTTTATAGAAACCTGCTTTTCGGTCCTTAATCACCTTAGCTTCAACGAGAGTACCAAGCAGATAGCTACATCAACCAATTTTTATCCACAGTTAAGGGTTAAGGGTAGATGACCTACAAATAAATTTTATCTCATACACTTCTTAATGGATTTTACACTCAACAGTTGGTGGAGTTGACCCAACGCTGGACTGAGAATAAGACCAGAAAGATGGTGAACTACACGATCTTTCCACCACTGTTACTGAGACTTGGTGCCATGAGAGGGCAAGTGAAAGAGACATCTTCTACCACATCTGCTGCGTGAGCTATAAAGAGATGAAATTCTGCATATTTTAGAAAGTTCCTGTAACTGTGCATGCTTGTGATCATTCAGTCCTTCATCAATGGGAATGAGTAGCTTCTTGACTTTTGAAACACCTTCAGCTACTGATTTCTGGTTATCTGCCTGGACCAAGACATGCAAATCTTCATTGCCAGAACGAATGGCCATTTTTTCTCTATCATTTCCTGAAGCTTTACCTTTAATCGTGATCTTAGCTCCAGTTTCTTCTCCATTAGCTTTTGGGTATTTCCCCATGGACTAATTATAAGACCGAAAAAGTTATACAGTGGATATTCCCTGATTGGTAAGTAAAGTTTCTTAAAAAACACTCCAGGCTTTCGGTTCAGGAGTGGGACTTCTGAAGGTGGGGTTCTTCTGGATCAACCTTGATACTATAGCTTGTCGTTCTTGAATAAGTTTTTCATGTAACCTGACACCCCTCGAGTTCATTCTGAAGCCCAAGTTATCATCCAGTAGTGGGGGAAAAGGAGACCATTCTTCCTCTGGCCAATCATCATGTAATTTCCTCAGCACTGTTCCTGCATCTCAGAGGTACTTTGATTACTACAGAATGATCCTGGAGTTCCACTTGATTTGGTTTCAAACATTGCTCAGGCTTGCACTTTTTGAACAAAGGGTGAACTTCCGCAGATGCCAATTTACATAATGCAGCACCCAACATCTATTCTTTTCATCCGAATTAACCCGTACAGATTCTTTAACTATTTCTGCATTTGGTTTCTCTTTATTTTCTTTACAGTATCTACAATCACTATCCGAGGTTAACTGAACCACAGATTCGTTCGATGCCTCCCCAGTAATTTCTTCAACCAGCTTTTCAGCATGAGTTTTATGTTTTGCGGCGTTACTAGAGGAATTTCCTCTCCTACTACGCCGCATTCTTGTTTTGTCATCTGGTACATCAGATACTGAAAAACATTAGCAAATTGGTAAAAGAAAACAAATGTACTATCAAAAAGTTATATACATAAGTTACAGAACAGTTTGACCATCTCAGACTGTTCACTTCTTCAAGCAAATCAACACCAAGACAGATTTCATTCCATCTTAAAAATGGTTATGAACACGATGAACACAGAACCATAAAGAAAAAAACTAAGATGTAAAGACACTCATATCCTAGAACAAGTGTAGGTATGTTATGATCAAGCAAAACACAATTCCCAAGATTTCCAAATTTATCTGTATGAGTCAAATGAAGCCAAATCCCTCAGAATTGCAAAACCCTCAACTTGAAGATAAAAAAGAGATGCCCTAAAACAGGAAGACAAAGAAAAACCAAAAGGCAATCTTTGTCAGTGGAAGAACAGAATGTAAAACAAATGATTCAAATTAGTATTTTAAATGATTTCTAATTCTCAAAAATTGGACTTCATTACCTTGTAGAAACTAATCAATCACAGGATTCAAATTCAATTAGGGTTTGATTATCCTTGTTAACAAAAACCTAATAACAAGCAGAAATAAGGAAAAAAGAAAGAAAGAATCTTCTTATGACCAGATTATGTACGCAAACAGAGCCAAAATTGAGATTCAAACTAGGACTAACCACTTTCAAACATGTAACGGGGGGATGATTGATACCCCAAACGAACAAAGAGATGTGAGAGTTCGAAACCGTAAGATCAGAATCTTAAAGTCTGAATTTTAAAAGAGGAGGGGAAAGTATGAGAGTATGGTGTCGGAATTCGGATGATTCTCTCTCCCTCTTCCAAGAGCATTTCCTATGGGTTGTAACTCGCCCATAGGAAGGACCCCTCGCTCATATGAACGAGTGAAGTCACTATGGGCAAAAATGAAAAGAAACACTAGACGGGAAACTATCTCCCGTTTATAAAAAAATTTGAAAATTTTATAATAAAAGAATATCTGGAGGTAAAATTTAATTTAAAAAAAACTAAACTTAAACACTCACCCCAAACGAACAAAGAGATGTGAGAGTTCGAAACCGTAAGATCCCAATTTTAAAAGTGAGATAGTAAAAACAAATATAGAGATAAAAAAAAAAAAATTAAAAAAAAAAACCCTTCCATTACTTAGACGGGGACTTCACATGCTAAGGATATATTTGTAGGGAGAGAGAACTAGTGTTAACTTTTTTGCCAACGTCTACTTCAAAAAAAATTTTTTCACTGTCAAAATTAAAGGAAACACTAGATGAAAATCTCACATTTATAAAAAAATTTGAAAAATTTTTATAATAAAAGAATATCCGACACTAAACTTAAACACTCACGGGGAGACGGTCCGTCTAAAAGTGTTACTACTCCTACTTCAAAAAGTTGCAAATTTTTGACCACCACTCGTTCGGATGAACGAGTGTATGAACGTGTTTGGGGGAAAAGTGGGGTAAAGACTACCCATAGCAGCCTCTAATCTGCTCAAATTGGTAGTGCACTCCTTCATTTGAAAGAGTGACACTACCCATAGGATTTGCTCTAAAAGAGAGGGTAATTGTAGGTTTGTGCTGGACGAGTCCGGTTTTGAGCAGTGCACAGTACTTGGGTCTGTTTTTGGGTAACTTTATGCCAGGTGGTCTGGCAAATTCGCCGCGCCATAAGGTGTGGTGACAGAGTCTCCATAGAGTAGTGGAGATTATACCACCAACGATAGAGATTTGGGACGACGATATATATTGCTCGGTATAGTTCTATTGCGAACGTCAGTTCCAGTTATAGATAAATATTCATTTCCTTATTTTCTTCGTATATTCCTTTACATTTCTTTCTCCACCTTTTCTAAATAACTAATTACTTAAACCTTCGATTCCAGTTTTTAGTACAACAGATAACACACCTCCTTTCATCTATAGTGTGGACCGGAGTTAGAGGATCAGTTCCCGTTAGGGAAAGACGGGTCCCCTATTTTCTCGATCTTTGAGTGAGATGGGAAGCATGTTGTTGCGATGACGGTTGGATCAAAAGCTAGTGTTGTTATCTCAAGCTTGTTGTCAAATTTACTTGTCAAAACTACATCTTGATTTCTAGTCTACAATTAGTTAAGTCTCGGATTAGGATAGAAGTGTAGTTGAGAAACGGACATCACGGTAGTCATCATTGCGCTCTACCATTTGAAGGCGAAGATCAACCGAAGCTTTTGGAGAACTTCTTCAGCAAACGGTAAGTGAGGACTGAACCACCTATTTCTCAAGTTATATTCATCTTTCTATTGACGAGACGATGTCGCATAACTAATTAGAC
Source organism: Papaver armeniacum (assembly GCA_023531295.1). Lineage (NCBI taxonomy): Eukaryota > Viridiplantae > Streptophyta > Magnoliopsida > Ranunculales > Papaveraceae > Papaver > Papaver armeniacum. Next base: position 24,107 of record JAJJWW010003112.1, on the reverse strand, counting down.
TATCATAAGCATATCAAGAATTTCAAGTCAAGATTCATCTTGTAATTAGTCCCTGAAATATGACTAAGCTTAATGAACATTTGTTCATACTTGATGAATTTCGGTTAAGGACAATTTATTGTTCGCAATCAAAATCATGATTCAAGAATTATCATTCGAAAATAGCCCGGAATAGTGATATGTGTCATTGATATTGTAAATGTTCCGAATCGATTTAGAGAGAAATATATAACTACTGTAAATTCGGATACAAGATATTGTACATACCAGTCTTACAAACTGGGAAAACCAAGTCTGAAGCCGTAATACATGTACTCAGTACACGTAACATAGTAGCTATATGTCGACAAACAGATTTTTGGTACGCATATTAGTATGCACACCTTTAAAAGTCTGTGAAATCGTGAATCCGGATCGATACGCAAACCAGTACGCATACTAGAAAATGACTGTTGGTTATGGAACCGGTTTGGTATCCATACCGGTACACATACCAGAAAAGTTCTGTGGACTCCGGAACGTGGTTATGTTTAAAAGGTATCCATACTAGTACGCATACCACAAAAGTTCTGTGGACTCTGGAACTCGGTTATGTTAAATGGTATCCATACCAATACGCATATCGAAAAAGTTATGTGAACTCCGAAACTCGGTTACGTCTTAAGGTTTACATACCGGTACACGTACCATAACATAACTGTTCGCGAACAAGTTAGGTATTTGTACCTTGTACGCCTCTTACCATGTTGATTAAATTCATATGCACATAAAATTATTTCTCTGAGATAATTAACATTTGAATAATCTCTAAAAAACACCATAGACATATTTGATCACATGATTTTGTTTCGAGATAAGTCTTAAGTGCTATATGAAAATGCTTAAGCTTATAGTTCAGTTGGCTAGCTTCGGCTAACCATCCATGAGCGTGGTCCTTATACACGGTTCGGTTACGGTTCATCCTAACCAGAGTGTATATCTTGATTATGTTAATCACATCTCAAAAATTCATCTAACGGTGGATTTTGTTTGCTTGGTTCCAAAGCTATCTTAGCTTAAACCTAAGGCAACCTATGCTTTGAATGTCTATGTAAAGGGAACCTCAAACAACTGGGATCTTTGAATCCCGACACTACTTTTCTTGGTGTGTCCTAGTTGTAAACTAGAGTCGTCCTCTTCCTAAAACCCTTTTAGGGTTTAGTGACTACAAAGACTTCATAGGGATTCGTGAAGCTAGGTCCAGCTATTATTAATCTGATAGCTCGAGTATCATATTCTTGTTCGATTGTTGAGTTGTTCACTTGAACAAGATAAATAGAAATCATCAAAGTTCTATTCGTCTCAGACTTTGTTGATTCCACAAGTTTAATACTTGTGAGGTGAATAATAATCTAGGCTGCACTTCGGGTTGCATAAGTCCGGAATTTGAGGTTAACTAGACTTTGTCTTATCGCTATCGATTTCCAGTCTCACCTTGATCTACGATCAAAAAGGAAATCACACATATAGATTATATGTGGGAGTCATATTGGGTTAAAGTCTTCAATTGAGTTGAAGCAACTCTTAGGTTGTAAAGGACGTCATCTAAGGGAATCAATTGCGCGAAATCCTGCTGGGATTCAAGAGGCGTAAGGAGCGCGACTGTGACTGAATTACTGTGAGGATTTAATTCGGTCTCAACTACATTCCAGTTCGAAGTTAATTGGTAGTAGGCTAGTGTCTGTAGCGGCTTAATATAGTTTGGTGTTCAATATGGACTAGGTTTCGGGGTTTTCTGCATTTGTGGTTTCCTCGTTAACAAAATTTTTGGTGTCTGTGTTATTTATTTTTCCGCATTATATTGTTTATCTTTATAATTGAAATATCACAGGTTGTACGTTATTCAACCAAAGTAGATACATCCATCCTTGTTAGTTGGATACGACTTGATTGATACTTAGAAATTGATCTTTGGAATCACCAAGTACTCTCACCCGCAAATCAGGTTCACGGACTTGCCTCTGTAAACTTTCTGATTGTGAGAGAAAGAGATATAACTCTGAATATTATTCCTCTATTGAGATTCATTATGTTGAACTCTCGGAATTATATTTAAGTGTCCATACAGGCCGCCTAAGAAAAAGTTGGTGGTGCATTTTGGTGCCCCCGCATTTTCATGAATAAAATAAAAATAAAAAAATAAAAAAATAGAGAAGACAAAGGATCAAGCAACAATGAGTGGATTAAGCTGCTGGAATCAGAATAAAGAATATGAGTTTTGCAAATGTTAGACAACTAGTTGGTCCAAGTGTACTCTATGTGCATATATCTAGCCAAAGTCATACCAAATCATAAGCCAGGCATTGTGATTAGTTATACCAAGATACATAACAAGTTATGATCGGTTCTACTAACTCACACATATTGGTAATCCAAAGATATGCAATGAATAACAATACCAATAAGCCTGGCGATTTAATACCAATAAGCCTAGCGATTGCCCTTTCGATTCATAAAACAAGTTCATGAATGTACTTTCCTTAAACAAATGTAAACATTGTTTCCTAGGATGAAATCTTCACATTTACCCATACACATAATCACAATAGCATTCATACGATTATGTCGATGTCATATGTACGAAGTTCAAAAGATAAGGCGTTATACTTCGTATTCTAATTCCTTAACACTACGATCATGCGATCATGTCTCACTACTAGAGTATAATCATTCATAGCTTTGCAATTATGTTTTCAATATAGCACGACTTGAAAGATACGTTAGGAATGAAACAGTTTATGTTAATATTACTAACCTCAAAAGGAAGGATGATGTCATCGTTATAGCTTGTTACTTCTTCACATTCTTCAGGTCTTCGAGTAATACTTGTATGTCTCATAATCCTAGAATTTCTAGTCTAACCTATACGAAGTTGTCTCTAGTACATAATCAAGCAAATCTTAGATGAGTTTTGATTCATTAAAATATGACAACCAAACTTGACATACCAACACTTAGTGGGTTCAACCGAGCTATGCTCTAAGAATTCTCAAGTTATCTTAGCTTGAATTCTAACCTAACCTTGGTCTTTGAAAACTATAAATAGAGGAATTCAATGATCGAAGAGCTTATTTATTGATAAACTATTATCTGTTTGCAATAGACAAAGATAACAAACCTCACAAATCCGGAACTTGCGACTCCCGAAGAGCAGCCTAGATTCTTAACCACCTTTCAGGAGCAATCGTCGAAAGATGAACTAAGATCGGTCTTTAGATATCTATTTTGAGGAATCATAAAGTCTAAGACGAAAAGAACTTTGCGATTACTATATATCTTGCCTGAAAGAGATTACGAAAACCTCGATAACATAAAAACAAGATCAGGATTCACGAACTATCAAGATAAAGATAGTCTGACATGGCTTCATGAATCCCTAAACGAAGTCTTTTAGTCATAGACCCAAAAGGTCAATAGAGGACAACTCTAGAATAAATTAGGACACAAAGTGTCGGGGATTGAATTTCCCAGTTGGTTATATTTTCAGTAGCAGAAAAACCTCGGGATCTAGTCCAGAACTTGAGCATCACACGGTATTAAGTCACGATAGACACTAGCCTACTATCATACTCCTAGGAGTTGCTTCAACCTAAGTGGAGACTTTTATGACTATTTTGCCTCTAACATAAAGCTTATTTGATTTCCTCATAATGATATTCAATAAAGATATAAAAATCTATATGCTACTAGGGATCTTCAAGAAAATAAGATATCAAGCAAACTCAAGATTAGATTGAACTTAATATCTTAAAAATTTATAGTGATACCTAATCAATTCTACCTTACAAGAACAATGTAAACAAATCAAACCAATAGTGCTTTAGATATCTATCTTGTAGAATCACAAAGTCTCAGACGAAGAGAACTTTGTGATTTATATCAATCAAGTTCCTGATCTAAAGTCTCGAAACTTAGAATATCAATAAGAACAGTATCCAAATAACAAGAACTATTAAGTAAAAGATAGTTTGACCGGGCTTTACCAATCCCTTAGTAAATTCTTTCAAAGTCGTAACCTAATACAGTTTCCAGAGGAAACCTAGGTTTTTAGATGACGACTATAGTCTGCAACTAAGACACATAAGTGTCAGGATTGAGTTTCTAGTGTTCTTGAAGTCCTTTATTTATATTGTTGAGCAATGCTAAACAAAACACGTTCATGAACTTATTTTCTTGTTTACGGATTGCTTTGTGTTCAAGCAAGCTAAACTTCTCCATGTAGATTGTGCATGAAAGAATGTGAGAAGTTTTCTTTGAATTACAAAGAAGATGTTCGCAACATTACTGCACCAAGAGGTTTTCCAGAGAGCCATGGTTAATGGTTTCAGAACCGTCAAGCATAAGTAAAGCAATTATCACAAGGCCGAATCAGTTCGTTATTATGTAAAAACAATTTTTGAATTTCAGTCGTCTTGTAAATTAGAAACCTTTTGATTTGAACAAATTCGCAAACTGTCAAAATAATTTGTGTACTTGGAAGCAAAAGGTCAAAATCATCTAGTTCGCGAACTATGAAACCAGTTTGTGTACCTTTTAATTAAATAATATTTAGTATTATCTCAAAATCGACTAGTTCGCAAACCAACTACTTCATTTCGTGTAAACGAGTTAATTGAGATAAAAATATCAAGTTTTTATATTTAAAAGTTCAAGTTCGTGAATTGGTATAACAGTTTGTGAATTTCAAGAACTAACTTGACTTACTTCTTATCTTGCATTCTTCTTTATAAATGTTCATCATTATATTAAAGTCGTATGATTTGTCTCTGTAGATAAAATGGTAAATAATATGAGCAAATAGGATAGTAAGTATTTACATACCTTTTTTGATGAAGTTACCCTTGACGTCGTCTTCAATCTCAAGGGTCGATTGGTGAATACCGATACTCAACTACCATGCTATAATTCTAGTCCGAGACTGACTTTGGTAAACTATAAATCAAGACATAGTTTTGATCAACTTAATTTGACAACAATCTTGACATGCCAAAACTTGTGACATTGACCGAGCGATGCTATAACAAATTGCATTTCCAAGTGTCATGGTTTTGAGACGCATTTCAGCGTTCGAAATCCATGATGCTTAGTTTTTTCCAGGCATATCCAAGACTTCAAAATCCATTTTGAAATTTTTAGTTGATATTCTGATATTAATGTGAAAAAATATTAAAAATTAAACAACAACCAATTCATATAGAAACATATACATGTACATAGAAAGAAAAATAAACATGTAACAATAAATATATGTCTCTCGTTAGAAAAGAGAGGGAAAAAAAAAGGCTTCTCTTAAATATAACCCACACATTTATTAAGAACGCGCAATTGGGGGATATGGAAACTAATTGGGGGATATAGCTAAATGACAAAAAACCGGATCCAAATATCAAATCTGGGTCACCCCTTATGTAATTATTTTTTGAATTCCTAATCTAGCCCTCACTAATCAGGTTTAGTGGTTAATAATAATTAGTAAAATCTTAAGTATTTGGGGGATAGATTAGTGTGAGGAGGTGAGAGTAGAAGGAGGGAAAAATATTTTTGAGTGGAAATTTTTTTGTGAAAATTGAAGATGATTGTGAGGAGAGAATTGCAGCTGTTGAATCTTTAGCTCAACTACAACAACAATCATATCTTCAATCTTCGGTTAATGATAACAACTCACAATTGGAATTATATGATGAACCAACACCCTTGGATCATGATTTTGGTAAGCATGAAGTGTTTTTTTGAAGAACCAACCCAAGAAAGTAAACTAGTTCAACATACAAGCATCCCAACACACATGTAATGCTGATAAGGGTTCGAAAAATTGATTTTTTTCTTTTGAACCGCCATTTTTTCTCTGAAAAAGCTTGGTGCCGGCATACCCGTAGTATGAATACCACGCCGGCACCAACAGAGTCGGCGTGATATTCATACAATTTTCCATGTCGGCGTAAAATATCCCCATTTTGAAACAATTACCGGCGTGGTCTCGAACTAAACAATTCCATGCCTAAACACGAGTTAACTTTTTACCTACCACCGAATATTCCATGGAATATTCAAACCGGCATGGTTCACCCCTAACTTTACCATGCTGGTACCACAAGAAAAACATCCAGGAGTTAAATATTTTTGAAATTAAATACCGGCGTGGTTTTTTAATTAACGAGCACGCCGGAAAATTCTTTCGGCTTGGAACCTTACATATCGAGCATGTCGGCTCCAGTTTCCGGCTTTGAACCTTGTGTAACGAGCATGCCGTTATTTGCTATTTCGGCATTAATGTTTAAGAAAATACAATGCCGACACTGTTTAAAATTAGTTCCTCTTTTTCAAATGCATTTCAAAAATGCCGAAACATTATTCTGAAATGCCGGCACTTGTTTTCGGCTTTGGTTGTTTTGGCGGAACTTTCGTCGAGCATGCCGGAACTAGTACCCGGCATAGTAATTTATTTATTTTTTAACTAATTCAGCTTTCTTTTCATTCAATCCTTAGATTGTGACATACATTGATCCAACAAATTCCAAACCGCTTGGTCCGGATACGTCCGAATACTATAAAAAATGTGCCAAGAAAGCAGTGCCCCATGAATACTTATGAACCTCCTCCAAGGGATCCAAGTATTGTAAGTGGTTCATATGCACCCTGTTACCATTAGAGTCGGGGAATATTGCGATGCCCAAGAGGAACAACAAATAAGCAACGACAGTTTGCTAAATTTGTTCGGCATTCAATTCCTTGACAATCGTATTCCCAAACAATTCTATGAGCTTGGAGACTTTAATAGTCTTTGTCATGGTATTATTTGACACGTACATATTTGCTTTTGTCTTTGCCTCGTCCCAACCAAACAACTTTTTAGTCAGCTCATAGATCTTGGACCATTCTAGGGTCTTACCGTCATCTTCTTTCTTAACGGCTTTTCCAAGGATCTCTAGACCTAATATTCTCTGGACATCTTCAGGGATAATGGTCATCTCGCCAAAAGGAAAATGAAAGGTATCAGTTGAAGCATAAAACCTCTTCAAGAAGCAATTCGTCGTCACTTGATCAGTGGCCACATAGTTTTCTACCGCGGGATACAACCCAGATGCTCTTACTGCCGCTTGAACAGGCCCACACTCCCCTTCCAAATCCCATGTATCCATTTGTTGATGGCGGCAAACACAAAAGGCTTTCTTGTGGTCCTATAAAAGCACACCAAACAAACTTCAATTCACCTGATCATATATAAATAATATAATAACAAGATGCAAATGTCTTACATAAGTTGAATAGATCCATCGAGCCCAAGAGTCCTTGTAGTCAAATAAGAGTTTTGGATCTCTCGGCTGACCCCAGTGTTTGCCATCATTGCGTTCTGGAATCATGTCATATGTTTTTGGGAGGTGCTTTGGTGGGTCCTTTTCTTTTTTCTCACCGGCTTCAACTTCAGGTTGTCCTAAGCCATGTGAGGATGAGCCACCTGCTGGATCAGGAGGTACAAATTGTTGAAAACCAGCATCATCATCGCTGCTTGTGTCTCCCTCCGGGGGAATCTCCCGAATCATGACCTTACGACGTTCCGGATCATCTCGACTACGTCGAGGCCGAGAAGACTTAGGTTTTCCTTCATCGACAGCTTTTCCCTTTCCTTTCGTCATTTTTGGAGGTTTGGACCTACGTACAAAATGATGTTTAACAAAATAAGGTAACCAAAACCGGCATGGACGAAGAACATAACGATACTGCCGGCACACGTTCCGGCATTGTGGTCTAAAGGAATTCTATGCCGGTTTTTCGGTAACGGCATCGTATGTAAATAAAATCCCATGCCGGTAATAAGGGAATTGTCTACAGAGGTTTAACAAAATAAGGTAACCAAAACCGGCATGGCAGATGAACATAACGGTCATGCCGGCATAAACCCGGCGTTGTAGTGTAAAGAAATTCTATGTTGGTTTCTTAGTAACGGCATCGTATGTAAATTAAATACCATGCCGGTATTCTAATAACTTGCATGCAATCAAAGGGGGATACATGACATATAATTGGAATTTCAATTCACTCAATTCAATTTCAAATTCACTATATTGCAAATTCAAATTTCCTTTTACCTAGTACAAATAATAATCGCAAGTTTCAATTTGTGCTTTTTATATTATGAAATAAACCCTAAGAATGCTTCAATAAACATAGACATCACTTACCTCATCATCTCTGTTATTTCCTCATCATCATCTTGTTCAATAGATGCTTCTGATTTCGATTTACCACCAGGAAACGGTTACAATGGGGGATAATTGGTGCGACAGTTACAATGGAGAAGAAAAAGGAGTTAGAATTAGTTGTCCAACTTTCAAAATATAATTGGTGCGACAGTTACAATGATAATTCCGGCGTTGTCCAACTTTCAAAATCAATGCCGGTAGTCTGACGATTTTAACTGAATTTATGTATACAGTGCCGACATTGATTTGTTATTAACACTATATGCCGGTATTGGTTCGTGATTCATTATTAACGCACCACCAAAAGGTTTAAGCAAGCAAACTGACCCAAATTGGCCTTCATATTAATACTAAGGAAATAAACATAAAAACATTAACCACTAAAACAAAGTAACACATAAAATGAAAGATCTCAAGCCAATTGTAACTAACATCATTTCTTGGAACGAGATTCAAGAAGCAAAGCTGCTTCGAAATGCCTAAAAGGCTCTTTTCTCCACTTGGTATATGCGTCCTGAGCTTCATACCTATTCCCTCTGTATCTTGCAAGAAACTCGTTGTATTTGCGACATAATTTGATGAGTGCAGTTGTTCGATTTCGTACAAGGAGATCACTGTATTCTATTATGTGTTTCTTACCATCCAACAAGTTATTCATGTAAGGACCAGTCCTAACAAGACCCCAAAAAAGATCCGAAGGGCGGTGATCTTCCGGCAAATCCGATTCTATGTAGTAATTTTTAATCCACTCGGTTTCTTCCTCAACATCCGCTTCTATCTTAGCTTGTTTTTGACGTTTAAGGATCTCTTTAGCTTTTTTGCGATATTGTTCAAGCTTTGCTTCCTCTTCTTCTTGTCTTTTCCTCTTAAGTATCTCTTCTTCCATTGCGGCAATTGACTTGGTGGTTTCTTCCTTCCTTCTTAGTTTTTCTAGTATTGTGGCAACTGAGTTGGTGGTGGTTGATGATTGATTTCCTATCGGAGTGGACAATTTGTTCCTCATAAGTTTTTCTTTTTCGAGGGCCAATTTGTTCCTCATAATTTTTTCTTTTTCGAGGGCATTGATGAAATTGGTAGTTGGTGATTGATATGCCATCAGAGATATGTGTTGGAGCTAACCTTTTTTTTTTTTTTTTTTTTTGAGGTATCAAGTGCAATGGGTGTATACATTCCTTTAAATAGATGAGGACATAACGGCTCTTTTCCACTTTATCATCCCGGCATTGTCAGTAACTTAGATCCCACGCCGTCAATGCTCTTTACTGGTCTATGGTTTAAAAAAAAAAGTCGTTAGGCATTGAATGTAATCTTCCGGCATTGAATGTAGGAAGTATGACCATGCCGAGAATTGTTGCCGGCTCACTAAAGTTTATCTATGGAACGCAGGAACATGGATTATTGTAGACAGTATCGTAACACTTGGTTCCGGCATGAAAAAATATACAATCTCTATGACGGGATTATGATGGTATTGTATTATGTTAACAAAATAAGCCATAACTATAATTTATTTCAAATGTAATCCTTGTCGCAGGAAGCACCAATGCACTTAGCACGTGCATCAAGCCTTTAAACCACTTGGTGACCCAAGTGGACGAGTTATAGTCTCGTGAGGGTTTACATATAGATGTACCCACAAAACCTTACGAAATACCAAACCGAATACCCTAAAAATCTCGCGTTACTATCAATCTTCTTAAGAAGAATACGTCTCCGATCTACCCAGCTGGTAGTACTCCGTGACTTTGGTTACAATATGGTTCATGTTGGCTTCAAACATGAATGCTTCTCCCTTTTCTTGCAAGTAACACGTTTTCACGGCTTCATGCTACAAAAACAACACACAAACTTTGTTTGTTACATAAAAATTGAAAAGGAGTAGATTGTATCGAATTAATCATAAGGATACTTACGAGTTGTTGAGGGGACAATCTATTATGGGTAGCGTGGTCGATCCGGTGTTTCATTTTAGATACTCAACCACCGCATTTAGGATGATGTCGTGTCGTTGCTCGATTTGTTGAGCAGTTCTTCCTTTCGGGTTACCGTAATCGTGAATAAACTTGTTAAAAATCTTCAACCACATGGAATCCGCGTCTTTGTTATCTATAGTTGAAGGACGAGTTTCGGCGTACCATGCTTGGGTGATTGTTAAATCTTCCTCGGAGTCAAACGATGCCATTTTTTGTATGTGGGATTAGGTACTATACTAAGATATTTATAGATGATTGTTCTAGGGTTTAGGGTTTAGGAAGTTAAGAGTCTCAAGGATATATATAAAAACACATGAGTTTTGGGATTTTGGGTCCAAGTATTGGCTCTCTTTATATATAGAGAAAAACCTCAACGGCTAGTAATTTTGAAATCACCCAAACTATCGGCATTCAAGTTAATGTGACATAGGATGCCGGCACAACCTTCCGGTATGAAATACAGTTAAATGTTTATGCCGGTACAAGTGAATTTCTTTACCGAGATTATGCCAAATATGTAACCATTACCGGCATGGTTTAACAACATGATTTAACGCCGGCACACCATACCGACGTTGAATGTATAATTGCGACTATGCCGGTACTGGTGAATTTTAAAAAAAAAAAACGGCTAGTTTTTTGAAAAATATGACCGTTGGTGCTTCATTTCTATATAATACCCCCAATTCCTTTGGAAAAATCTAAACAAAGCAACCACCAAATAACAAAAATCCTTCTCTCAAGAAAGCAAGCCTCAAAAAATGGATCAATCAAGCACGGTTCAAGCTTCACAAGCGATGGGAGATTCATCATCAAGCTCTATTTGCAAAGTAAGTAGATTGAACATTACTAACAATATATGGACACTTAAAATCTTCACTACTATGACGCATAACTAATATAATCTTCTCTTACAGAATCATCATGGCACGTGTCAAATTTGCAAGTCACCGTCTCATCTAGCCATGGACTGTCCTTTTATTTATTCAAAGTGTAGAAGCTGTGATGGGACACGCCGGTTTTGGATTGCAAAAACTGATGATGTTGAAAATGGAAGAATGTTTCTAAGGTGTTTGAATTACCCAAAGTGCGATGAGTTTCAATGGTTTGACAAAGCTGTTGAACTAGCAGAATCAAGAGAAAACCCCAAGGGCCAATGCAAGACTATCGATGGGTGTGATGGAGGCTATATGAAGGGAAAGGAATATGTTGAAAGAGAAGAAGAACCAATGAAGATGGTCCTTGACACCGAGATTCCAGACGATGTCTTCGAAGATATTCACGAAAGGCTCAAAGGTTCCGCAATTGTTGAAAAGGGATGGCTTACTAAATAGGATATCATCTTAAACCAAAAGTGCTTCATTAACATGTTTTAGTATGTTTTAATTGAAAGTTTGAAATCTAATGTAATAGATTATCTAGGAATGAAATAAATAGAGCATTTGTAACCTATTTATAATCAACACCGGCATAGTATATTTATCAAAAACAAAGCCGGAATTATGCAAAAATATGGAAGAGTAAGAAAATCAGAATTCCGGCATCGATTGAATAATTCTTTTAATGCCGAACTACCCAAAATCTACACAGAAACATAGTCATTTTCATCCATTGAGCCCGGCATGGATTTAGAGGAAATTGTTCCGTGCCGGCTGGTAGGCCCGAAAAGATGTGTAAAATGAAGCCTACGGTGATACCGCAAGTGCACGGTGTCTGGTTTGCAGCACAGGGCAGGTGCGAGTCGATCCACAGAGACGAGGGGTGCTTAAGTGATCTATGGCTATGCTAAGCGAGTTCTAATGAAGGTAACACACTTATGTTTTGTTGCCGAATCGGCTGAGGTGGGAATGTGACACTAGACTAAGGTTGTATCAAAATATGGAAAATACCGGGGTGATCATTCCACCCCTGATCTCATGCACAAGCTATGTATCTTAAGCTATGTTCCTGTGCCTTCTTATGAAGGTCTACCTTTGGATGTTTCTTAACCCATTTTAGCCAACGACCCCTAGTATGGACTATCTTCTTACGGTATAATCCATCACAAAGCTAACAAGCTTCAAGGACTAATTAACAATCCTAATCATGGTATACTAATAAAAACACAACTCCAAATAAATGAATCGAACATGAATTTCGGGGTTTCATTAACACCCTGGATATGTAATTAAAACATCACAAGAACAAATAAACCTAATTGACACTCTTCTGGCTAATCCGGGCGTAGTTTCTACACAACCCCTCGATTGTATTTATACATCCAAAATCAACCAAACCTAATTTGATTTCAAAACATAAAATAAACATAAAATAGATCGTACCCAATCTCACCCATACTCGAATCGTGCGTCTCTTACGTCAAATCGCTCGCATCGATCATGGGTGAAAACCCTAGTTTCAATTGTCTCAATCCTAGCTTCTAGGGTAAGTGAGAAGCTAAGGAGGGAGACAAATGAAGCTAGGGTGGCGGTGAGGAGTTAGAGGAGTTGTTGGCTGGTGTCGGGGAAGGTGATGGTGGCGGTGAGGTTCTCGGCGGGTATGGAGGTGGTGGAGCGAGTTGCGGAGCGAGCTCATGTCGGGTGAGGAAAGAGAGGAAGAAAGAGAAATGGCTGGGATTAGGGTTTTGGTCGAGGGGTATAGGTGATGGGGATTTTGTTGTGGGCGGATGCAGCAAAACTCGATGAGAGGCCTCACCGAGCGTAGGATGAAAGCTGTGTTGATCGAACGGTTGAGGAAGGTAGCGGTTTTGATGTGATGCGGTGTAGCACGGGAGCGACGACCTTCGATGCACGTGGAAACGCGCGACCGTTGGATGAGGGAGAAGAAATCTCAACGTCTCGGAAAAACGGGCTCGGATCCGGGTCATGGGTAGCTCTAGCCCAAGTCTCCCTTCTTTGGGTTGCAAGCGATTAGTGCGCGGAGCTTTGGCTATCTCGCTCCATAGATGTTGACTCCAATTCTTATGCTCTTTTGCTCCTTAGTTTCTCAGAGCTTTATTTATTACCTAAAAACACAAAATTAATTAATACAAATATTTATTCTTGAAAACAAGGAAAATACAGAATATGGGATAATATCTGATTTATAAGCGCAAAAGATGAGTAAAATGCCAATAAAAAGATGTATAAATATGCACTATTTAGCACTCATCAAATACCCCCAAACCTGAATTTTACTTGTCCTCAAGTGAAACAGAATTTAAGAAATCCTAACTATACCCCCGTCGCGGTCTCTCTCGAATGCATTTAGCGTATGCACTAAGCCTTTAAACCCCTAGGTGTCCCTAGTGGACGAGTTGTAGTCTCGTGAGGGTTTACAAGAGGTGTACCCACAAAACCTTCTCCAACTTCAGTGTAAAAGAGTCTCAAGCATCCTAGAAGCTATGAGGACATAGAGTTTCGCATGCTAGTAGCAGTTAGAACTATCGAAGAACGCATTCTCATCCTTAAGTGCGAGCGAAGTAACCATACCATATGAAAAGAATTCGGATTCGATTGTGATCATAAGTCTCAACTTGCCTCACCATTAGGGTTTTATGATAATTGCACTCAAAAAGATTGCTTTTTAGTCTCTCATGTGTGCGAGTAGGAATAAAGAGAGAAATCCCACGCACACGTTGTAGGTAAGAAGGATAACCTTCCGAAATAAAATCGAAGACTCCACGAAGTGTGGACAAAAAGAATCTTTTTCGATGATCTCTAAGAAAGGAAATCAACCATTAGCAAGGGTGGGAGTACTCACTCACTTCTCACCCGATCGGCAATTAATATCACTCTCTCATAAGAAACCATAGAAACGTCTTCAATCTTCGGTCTTCGGTCTTCAACTATTGATGACGAACTTCTGAACTTCACAAAAACTTAATAATAATTTTTTTTTTTTTTTTTTTTTTTTTTTTTAACTTTGTGGTAACTAGACACAGAAAAAAAAACTACAATTTTTTTTTTTTTTTTTTTTTTTTTTTTTTTACAAACACTAACTACGATAAAATTTAAATTTTCACAAACTTCATTAATTCTCATCTTATTTTCTTTTTCTTTGTTGTACATAAACCTTGGACTATATCAATTTTTCTTTCAATATTCTGATTCTGCTCCGCTTGCTGACGATGATGTGTTTCTATGGGTCTTGCTAATTGAGAGAGAGAGTGATGCTAACTACAAATCAGTATTTAGAAGGAGTTTTCATCTTTAGACGTCACCCTCATGATTGACGGAATTAGCACTCAAGAGATCAAAAGTAGTCTTTGAAAGTGGTGCGAAGTTGGGTAGCTCACCATTCCTACCCTAATTGACGTACGGTGACACACACTCTAAAAGCTTTTCTAGAAAGTCACAAAGAGTGAAGGTCGGTACCTCGCTTGATGTAAAATGGGTAGTCTCCACTATGGGTGATCACAATTCTACTCTGAATATCTAAAACAAAGCACCTAATTCGCCCTCGGTATGATTAAATCCAACTTTAACGCTCTAATCAACTAAGAAACCCGATTGTGTTCTCCTCAGGTTTCCAAGTTCTGTTATTTCAGTCGGAATCTCTATGTAAACATAGCTAAAAGCATGCTAGTGACTCTAAAATCTCTAAAAGTTGGAGGTTTTTATTTGCAAAAAGTTTTTTTTTTTTTTTTTTTTTTTTTTTTTTTGAAATAAAAGGTAGAATAAAAGACTAAAAACTCTAAATGCAAATGCACCCTAAACCTAAATCAAACATTGTCCTCAATGTGTCAACAGATAGGAAAAATTTAAACGGTCACATACCATGAGAACTATCTTTGAAAAGAGAAAAGGGAAGAGATTAGGAAATGTCGGCGGAAGCAAGGTTGAGCTTCATTCGTCAAGGCTAGAATCCAATATTCTCAACGGAGATCATATCGGATTAGCATAATATATGTGCAAGAAGACTCAACCTAATCAAGAAAAGAAAAATTTTAACAAGTCCTACTGGATATATACAATGAAAATTCACCATAAACTAACAATCTAAAGAGTTGAGGATCAACCCAATAGAAAATATATACAAACATCAACAGTCTTACACAAATATAATATGAAAGTGCAAGTAAGACTGTTGATGTGAAGGAGTTTCCCCAAACCTAAATTTGTGAACGGGTGTGTTTGTGAGAACAAAATCTTGCAATTTTAAAGGTACATCATGCAAAAGGTCTAACTCAAAATGAGTTTTGCTAATTACTGATGCAGACATACATATTCCAACTGTGGCTCCTTAAGAGTGTTATACTTTGATGCAAAATAGTCCAAGAGGACTTGGGAAGCACAAAGTTCTAGGCCTAAGTTAGGCATTTTCTAAAAGTTGGTTTTGCAATTTTGTAACAAACAACACCTAGGTTTGGTGGAGGAGTTTCAATTTGTGACTCGGGAGAGAGGTTAGGTACATCTAAGTTGTTTTCATTTTTAAAATCATTTGCACCGTCACACACTTTCCTAAAGTCGAAGAGGGTAAATCATGTTCACCTCGCATAAAACAGTTCATCAATCTCCAGGTCATACTCGTCACCATTCTCATGTATAACATAACCGGGAGAGATATCATGTTGTAGCCTAGGCATGGAGTTAGGCACATGCATTGAATCATCCGTGTCAACAGACAATTCAGCTATTCCTAGGTCACAAACAGGTGGTAAAGCATGCTCATTTTCACAGGACAATCCCACGGGTTCTACATCAACATCACATGCATGAATATAAGAAGAAGTATCATTCATAGGGTTCACGGAAGAGACGCCTAACGTCCTCCGAACCTAAAGATTTTACTACATTTTCAAAATACACATGCTCTTCATATTCATCATCATCATCATCATAGCACGATTGCATTTCCTAACATTCATTTCACCTTGAAATTCCTCACTTTCCTCATTTAGTGCATCAAGAATTTGACTCAATTTGAGTTCTAAACTCTCAAACTTTTGCTCAAGGTTTTGATTCAATTCTAGAGTTTCATTATGTTGTTCAATGAAAGGAGAGTTTTCACTAATGGGTATGCATTCCTCATATGGATAGTCATTGTATGGTTGTGCATGAGGTTCACTAGAGAAGGGAAATTCAGACATGTTGCTATATGGATGGTCATGCATTGCATTCATTTCAAGCCTAGCATTTTGCTCCATGAGTGTGTCCATTAGTGATTGCAAACTAGGAGTTGGGGAGAATAAAATTGTTCATCTCCCCACTGTGGTGAATGATGCATGTGTGCGGGTTGATTATGGTCCCAATAGTCACTTCTAGACACTTCGTACATTGGTTTATCATGGTTTTCCTAGACTGTCTAAAAGCATGCAAAATATCACAGTACTCAGCGGGGTGGTCTAAGCCACCACATAAGGTGCAAGCATGTATTTCATATTGCCTAGAAAAACTAGATTCGACAGATTGCCTTTCTAAAGCGGATTGCCTATCTAAGGCGAGATAGTCGAGCCTCTAATTGATCTAAAAGTGATGATTTGGGTATGAGAAAATTGTTCATTTTCAACTTTGTGGTGGATGATGTATGTGATCATAATGATTAGGTATGTGAGATCAGGGGCCTGAGAAGGCCCATAAAATTCCCTAAAGTCACTATGGTATGTGGGGTGTTCATCCCGTGAAAGGTGCCCGTAAGCAAGCTCTCTAAGGGATTTGTTTGAATCCCAGGATGCGGACCAAATTCGACATGATTTATCACACAAATTGAACTCAAAGCCCGGTTGAAGTGGACTAAGTTTGGTTTTAATGGGATTGGTTTGGTTTATTGGGTTTCATTTGGTTTGTTGGGATTTTGGGCTTTTTGGTTTATTGGGATTGTTGTTGTTTGAAGCCGGGATTTGTGAAACCCACAGACCCAGTATTGAAAAATGTATGGCCAGAAATGAATAGACTCTCGGGCTCGGTTTGGTGAAGCCCGAGTTGTGTTGATCGGCCAGCAGGTGTTTAGTTAGCCCAATGTTATTCACAGATGTGGGTTTAGCTAGCCCAGGTAGTATTTGAACAGCCCAGCAGTGTGGGTTATGTGGGCTGAAAGTTGTGTGGTTGCAGCCCAAGTGGTTGTGCAAAGCCTAGATTGAGTTAGCTCAATTTGGTTTAAGAGGAAAATGTACACCAACATGGATTTGATTGTGAGCGGCCAGGAGAGAGGCTTATGGTTTAGTTATGTGGGGTGATGGTTAAGTGCAAAGCCCGGATGTGGGTCTTGGTTTGGTTTAAGCCCAATGATGTGGCTTATGTTAGCCCAGGTTCAGTTAGCCCAGCTGAGGTTTTGTTGGGCTCGGTTTGGTGTAAGCCCGAATTAGGTTAACATGTGCAGCCCAACTAATAGATGGCCCAGTTAGGTGGGCTGAAAGTTGGTTATGTGGGCTTTGGTTTAGGTCAAGAGTTAGCAGCCCAGTGGCTTGCAAAATGCACATCACAAGCTCAACAGAAAACACGGGGATGCACGAGATGTGGGTTCGGGTCATTCAACAAAGTCAAGAGCATGCAATGGATTTTGCGGCTATTCTATCATGCAAAACAACATCTATTCACAAATGCGAAGATCAACGACCAATGAACAGGTCACCGTGTTTAAAACATGCTCGGGTGTTCACCACACAACACAACACAACACTCGGGGTTTGCATACAAGCACGGGCTACGGCCAAGGCAAAGAAGCTATGGGGTCGGATTTATTCACGAGGTCAAGTACACGGCTTGCGGCTTCGAGGGGCTTGCAAGGTAAAGCAATCACTGGGCTCGAGTCAAGTGCACTACGATGGCAATCTGAGATGACAAAATAGTTAACAATTGCTTAGATCTTTGAGCAATACAGGCAAAGCAATACGAGGCCCGGGTGCACGGTCGGGTGCACGGTCGATGGCTCAAATGGCTTAGATCTTTGAGTCAAGCATGCATAAATTGCTCAATGGCTTAAGCTCTGCGGCTTGAGGGGCTTGCAAGTAAGCACGGATGCACCCGAGAATATGCTCGGGCTAAAAACAAAAACTCAAATACATACAGACTAAAGCACGGATGCACATAGTTCTCAAGCCATACAAGGTCAAGCACAAGGTGGTTTCACACAGGCTCACCGTATAACACCTCGAGCATCAACTATCTCGATTGACCTCACTTGTGTTGCGACTAAACTGTGTTATCAAAGCCCAACCTCACGGCTACGGGGGCTGCTTGGCAAGGGGTCTAATGCAACGGGTGAGTGAGGTCGGGGGGCTGGCATGAGCAGAGTCGGGTGAGTGAGGTCGGGGCTAACCCAGGTGAACTAGCTTATCAGGGGTTTCAATAACTAACCTGGTATGCTCTGAGGCTCAACAGCTTCAGGCCTTGCTCAGCAGCAGCAGCACAGCAGCACAAAGGTAGAATGCACCTGCAGCTCAACAAAGAATTCAGTTCCCAGAGCTTCACAGTCAAAGCTACAGAGCAAGAATGCTGCAGCGAGCTGAGGTTATGCAGTGAAGATTAAGCCACGAGAAAAACAAACTAACGAAAAGTGCGGAGGCACGATGCGGATGGTTAACGACAAGTTAAACTAACAAAACTAACGACTAAATTATACTAGAATTCCTAAGTTACATATGCAAGTTAAACACTAAAACTAAGTTATCATGCTTATAACGACTAAATGAAAAAAACAACTAAGTTATCATGATGGTGCGAATACGGGGTGTAAAATAAAATGCAATAAAGAAAGCTATAAAAGATGCGAAGTACAAGATCTTTGAAATGCCACGAGATGAGCTAAGTTACACTATAATGCAGGCGAATATGTACAGGGGTGAAACTCAGTGAAGCCCAGGTTGCATTTGCATTTGTTGGGAGCTTTGGTTTATGTGGGAAGCCAGGTTTGGTTTATTGGGATTATGTGTGGTTGCAGCCCAAAGTGTTTGCAAAACTTAATGGGTGTAAAACCTAGTGAAATTGGGTTCTAGCCCAAATGATGTGGGCTCAGTTTTTGTGCAGACAGCCCAACAGTTTAGCTAATATGGGCTTGGCTGTTAAAGGTTTGCTTGACCCGGTGAAGCTCAAATGGTCACCAATGAGATGTGGGTTTAACTAGCCCAGTCAAAATTTGAAAAATGAATAGCCCGTAAGTGGATTGAGTTGGGCTGAGTTTTGGTGTAAGCCCAAGTTAGGTTAACATGTGCGGCCAGTGAAAAGGGTTACAGCCAATGAGACTCTGGGCTCGGTTTTGGTTCAGCCCGGGTTGTGTTGATCAGCCCGGCAGACTATGGGCTCGCGAGTTCAGTTTATGTTGAGCCCAAGGGTTGGGTTTCGAGATCATATGCACGGTTTGTTTATTGGGCTCAATTGTTATGTGCAAAGCCCACCAATTTGGGGTTTAGTTTGGTCACAGATTTGCAACCCGAGGGATTGGCGAGATTGGCACGGTCCCCGAGCAGCTCACATGTAGCAAATTCACACACGGGGTAACACAGACTAGCACAAATTGACAAAAATTTTCATCACAGGACTAAGCACCCGAGAAGTGCTTCTATTGCAGAAACTACAGCAAAGACAGCTTAGTATCTCACAAAGACAAGCTTAGATACAATTCACAAAAGTAGCTCAGCACACAGATTAAGCACACACACAGATGTTTTGGAGAATGCACAGTCCGACAGAAGAACAAGCACAGCACAGCTTAGTCTAGTAGTGCTCATCAAAGACAAACTCACACCATTCGACCAGTTGGCAAAGCACGGCTTAGTGCTTGCCGACCTAATGCTTGCACAAAGATGATAGACAATGGCTCAACTCGCGCTTCGAGGGTGGAGAGTTAGAGCATAATTCAGAGCTCAACCACAGCTCAACTCACGGCCCAGAGGGCTGAGTTCGGCTCGAGCATTGCAAGGTGATGCTTAACGGGTGGAGCAATACTTGGGTAATCTCGAGGTTTTAATCATGCTTACACGGTGACGGCTCACGGGGGAAGTTTAATCATACTTACCTCACTCACAGGGCACTTTGCAAGGTTCAATTACAAGTGCATTCACAGGTTAAGCTCACTTGAGCTTTTCCTTGCCTGCCTTGGGTTGGCTCATTGCTCACACGTAAGCAAAGAGACACACGTACTAGCTCAAAAATGAGAGTTTAGTTTCCAAAAAAAATGTTGATGTTACGGTAGAGGATCAAGATGAATACCGGTCCAAACCTGAGAGGCTATTGACTGGCACAGGGAAAACTACTTTGGACCGTCACGGGGAGGGGTTTTCACAAAGTATGGGTCTAAGGTAGTGAATGCAAGACAAAGATGCAAAAAGAAAAATTACAGCTACGATGCAGATGCAAGGATGCAGATTAGCAAATATGAATATGTACAAGCCAAGTTATGAGATGACTAAATTATGTACAGAGATAATTGAAGTTCAGCAAAGGCAGCCAACAATCAACAATAAGACGCGCAAGTCCCCGGCAGCCAGCGCCAAAAAAACTTGGTAGGCCCGAAAAGATGTGTAAAATGAAGCCTACGGTGATACCGCAAGTGCACGGTGTCTGGTTTTGGCAAAGAGGGCAGGTGCGAGTCGATCCACAGAGACGAGGGGTGCTTAAGTGATCTATGGCTATGCTAAACTGAGTTCTAATGAAGGTAACACACTTATGTTTTTGTTGCCGAATCGGGTGAGGGGAATGTGACACTAGACTAAGGTTGTATCAAAATATGGAAAATACCAGGGTGATCATTCCTCCCGATCTCATGCACAAGCTATGTATCTTAAGCTATGTTCTGTGCCTTCTTATGAAGGTCTACACTGGATGTTTCTTAACCCATTTTAGCCAATCCACCCCTAGTATGGACTATCTTCTTACAGATAATCCATCACAGGCTAACAAGCTTCAAGGACTAATTAACAATCCTAATCATGGTATACTCAAAAAAACACAACTCCAAATAAATGAACTGAACATGAATTTCAGGGGTTTCATTAACACCCTGGATATGTAATTAAAACATCACAAGAACAAATAAACCTAATTGACAGCACTGGCTAATCCAGGCGTAGTTTCTACACAAACCCCTCAGTTGTATTTATACATCCAAAATCAACCAAACCCTAATTTGATTTCAAAACATAAAATAAACATAAAATAGATCATTTGATCTCACCCATACTCTGAATCGTGCGTCTCTTTCTCACAAATCGCTCGCATCGATTGTGTGGTGAAAACCCTAGTTTCAATTGTCTCAATCCTAGCTTCTAGGTAAGTGAGAAGCTAAGGAGGGAGACAAATGAAGCTAGGGTGGCGGGGTGAGGGAGTTAGAGGAGTTGTTGGCTGGTGTCGGGAAGGTGATGGTGGCGGTGAGGTTACGGCGGGGGTATGGAGGTGGTGGAGCGAGTTGCGAGAGCGGGGCTCCGTCGGGTGAGGAAGAGAGGAAGAAAGAGAGAATGGCCGGGATTAGGGTTTTGGTCGAGGGTATAGGTGATGGGGATTTTGTTGTGGGGCGGATGCGGCAAAACTCGATGAGAAGGCCTCACCGAGCGTAGGATGAAGTCGGTGTTGATCCGAACGGTTGAGGAAGGTAGCGGTTTTGATGTGATCGGTGTAAACGGAGGCAGCGACCTTGATGCACGTGGAAGCAGCGACCGTTGGATGAGGAGAAAGAAATCTCAACGTCTCGAAGAAACGGGCTCGGATCCGGGTCATGGGTAGCTCTAGCCCAAGTCTCCCTTGCTTGGGTTGCAAGGCCCGATTCGCGCGCGGAACTTTGGCTTCTCTCCATAGATGTGACTCAATTCTTATGCTCTTTTGCTCCTTAGTTTCTCCGAGCTTTATTTATTACCTAAAAACACAAAATTAATTAATACAAATATTTATTCTTGAAAACAAGGAAAATACGGAATATGGGATAATATCTCGATTTATAAGCGCAAAGATGAGTAAAATGCCAATAAAAAGATGTATAAATATGCACTATTTAGCACTCATCATCCACCATGCTACCAGACATAGAATTTAAATTGCTTTTAATGCCGGAACCAATACCAGCGATGTCGAACTTAAACATTTGAATACCGGCGCTTCTCGTGTAAAGAAAACTTACAGAGACAACATTTTACTAGAAATCTAAACATGTTCAACATAAACCAAACAACTGAATCGTGCCTAAATTTTCTTCATCAAAGTATCATAAACCAAAAGTAAACCAAGCAACTAAAGAGTTCAACCAAAAACAAGTTAGAAATTGTTCAAAACATAACAACCACCATCCAAATAATGAAACACAACTATAGAGTTCATCACTAGGTCTTTTGCTTCTTGAAAACGGGCGCCTTCCTTGTTTCCCCAAACAAAGCTCTTTCACTCGGGTCTTCAATTTTATTAAGCTTTTCCACGACTTCCTTCATTTCTTCAAGGGATAGCACCTCTCCTTCCTCGTACTTGCAACCTAACATCTTCTTCAACTTGCCAAGCCGACGCCGCTAGTTTCATACATACAACACATAATTAGTATATATATGCTAATGTAAGATTATGTGTACATTAAACGACTAAGCAATTAACAATACTTACTAGCAATCCAACGGTCTTATTAAGTTGGGCCATCGTAGGTGGTGCCTTTATAGAAGTTAGAACGGGAGGGTTTTTCTGGGGTGGAACTTGGACGTCTTCCGGGCGCACAACAATAGGATATGACCATTCCAAGTAATCATGAATGTAGTGTGGGTCGACTTCATCACCGTTGTTCACAAGCTCCCAATTAGTAGGATCTACCAACCGACGTGGTTCCCTATCCCTCCAATGTGTTGGTTCTGGAGTTGGATCATACACTACCCTCAACTTTGTGGAACTTGTCATGCACTGAGAAAAATCAAGAACATACCTTTCAGTAGAGGTTGTCATGCATCTAGGTAATTTCTTGTATCCAAGTTGTCGCATCACACGTCGAGGATCAGCCATAACGTATCCCTTTGGGTGGAACAAAGGCCCTTGGTAAAATGCAACGTTATAAAACCTCAGGTATTGGCGGTTCTCTCTAGTCTCCTTGTAAGGGTCGAACACAACATCTTTGGTAGTCATCGCGTCCAGAGCCAATCTCATTTCTGTCAGTCGACGATCGTTACCGGGCTTCGGATGGCTGTTGAACTCGTATCTCTTGGCTCTAGGCTCCTCGGGGTCATCAACGGGAATAAACTTCAAGAAGGGGTTGTCCTTGAACAATGTTGGGAAATGTTCATAAGCCCACACCTATACAAATGTGAAATGATACATATAAAAATCAGTAAATTTTGTTTCTAAATTCATGATAAGGGTACATATGAACAATATAAATAAGAACATTAGTTTAAAAACAAAAATACCTGGAGTAGAGTGAAATTCCCAACAAATTGGTTTGTAACCGCCTTAGAGGCCCTTCTCATCTCCGCCAAATGTGCCATTACCACGGTGCCCCATGAATAGGTAAAGACCTCTTCCAACGGATCCAAGTACTGAAGGTAGTTTGCACTAACCCTGTTGCTACTAGAGTCAGGGAATACCCTAGTGCCCAAGATGAATAACAGGTACACAGCGGCTGTATAACAAATCTGTGTGGGATCCCATCCATCCTTCAAACTTCTTGCCTTCGTCTTTTCAAACTTCTCCTTAAGCAGGGTCAGCTTGATGGTCTTTGTCATACTAGCCTTAGATACATAGAAGCTTTCCACAGAAGTTTTGTAGTCCCAACCAAACAACTTGTTAGTAAGCTCGTGCAACTTCGTCCATTCTAGCTCAAGAGAATGATTATCTGCGATTACGCAATTGATTTGCCAATAACTTCCAAGCCTAGAATGTTACGAGCATCTTCGAGGATCAAGGTCATCTCTCCAAACGGGAAGTACATGGTATTAGTTTCACTATGATACCTTTAATGAAGCAATTGACCGTCACAATATCCGGGTTTCACATAATTTTCAACCAAAGGATGTAGA
>JAJJWW010003111.1:0-12637 GCA_023531295.1 Papaver armeniacum | reverse complement strand
AACTATTGGATTAGACACAGCGGATGTTGCTTCAAGTGTAACAGTATTTGCTAGCTAGCAGTCAATTAAAGCAGTGTTATAAACATTTTTCTGATTAAATAGTTTATAACAGAATGTATTTAGTGACCCTAATGTCAAAGAATTAATTTATAGCATCGATATAGCCGAGCAGGTAACTGAACAAGAAAAGAAACAAGGTGCCGATAATTTCGGCCCTTACCTAGCTAAGTGTTTAGGGTTGTCGATCGTCCCAGGATGCTTCAGCTTTCGTACAGACGTTTGTTAAATCACCTTTTCTAAACGATAGTTATGTCATGTCTAAACAAAAATAACAAGCTGTGTGGAGCACCCAGAAATGACGCGCCGTGATGGCGGCGCGCCAAAGTCGACACTGATGTTAAAGCAACGTCGCTCTTTGTCGATCAAAAAAACAAACAAACGAAAGCAACTTTGTTTCTTGCGCAAGAGAATATGCGCCAAAACTCTCTACAAGTGAAATGAAAACCGCAGATTAAAAGGGCATGTAGTATCCTAAGACATGTCTCCTGCATCTTGTTCCATTCAAATTTAGTCTTTACAATTGATACGAAATCGATCGGTGGTACCTAGAGTCAGTAGTGTTTTGAACAAAGATTGAAAGAATTCACAAGAACACAATAATAACAAAGAACACGATTTGTTGCTGCTAATTTCTTCTTTTATTAACCGTGAAAGAAAATACTCTTTTACAAACCTAGAATTGGTTCTTCTCTCACATATTCTCTCTACCCCTTTAATTAGAATTCTCCTCATATATATATATATATATATATATATATATATATAGGAATTTAACTTCTTGGAAAAGTAAATAACTATGAGTTTCTAGAACTCATCTAAACTAGGATCCCCAACTAAGTTGAAACCTCAAACACTTGTTAGTCAAGTAATCGTCGACCAAATTCTAGTGCCTTTCTAGACACTCTCCTATCCTGAATACGGCTCTCTCTAGTCGTGAAGACAATCTTCACGTAACTCTCAAGACCTAGCCTGAATACGGCTCTCTCTAGTCGTGAAGAAAATCTTCACGTAACTCTCAAGATACTCCCCCGTATCATGGCTCCCCATTTTTAGGAAGCTGGAACTCCTGTGTGTAAGCTTTGAACTGAATATGAGGGAATTCAGTCTCTCATTGTTCCTTGTTGAACCACTTAGCTTTGCTTGGTACTTGTCCTTTTCGTCCCACACGAAACATAACACAAATACCTCTCCCGGTAGGTGTTATTTTCTGCCTCAACAATACAATCCTGTTTGAGAATTTCTTCTCGATCCATCCATAAATCTTCCACTGGTGGAAACTTTAATTTTTATCATCTTCTTCTTCATTAAGTAATGGGGGTTCAAATAGTTTCAAGTACTATGCATCGATAATGTAATCACATCTGCATGTAAGGTGGTAAATCTAGCTGAAAAGCATTATCTCCAAATTGTTTCAGTATCTTGAAAGGTCCGTATCGTATGGGTTTCAGTTTCTTTCCTTTACCTTTAAGTCGCTCCTTCCCCTATACGTAACCAAACCAAATCTCCTCAGAGAAAAATTACAAGGAACACGATGTTTATCATGTTTAGCCTTGTATTTAGCTTGTGACTTTAACCGAGGCTTACCAAAGTGTGTCTCTTGTTTATTCTTTCGATAAACTTTTAAGATCTATTGCCTTCTTCTTTTGTTGACGCTACACCTTGTGAGGTAGAAAAACCCATATCAAATGGACTCTGAGGTAAATAACCTAGACACACTTCAAACGGAGACTTCAGAGTAGACCCATGAAAAGATCTATTAAAAGAGAACTGGATATAAGGTAAACTATCATCCCAAGTTTTAGGATGTTTAGAATGATACCCTCGTAAGAGATGAACTAAAGTTCTATTTACTACCTATGTTTGTCCGTCTGTCTAAGGATGAAAAGCAGTGCTATGCTTGAGTCTTGTGTCCATCAGATTCCATAGCTTTGTCCAAAATTGACCAAAAATCGACTATCTCTATCGAGAGATTATAAAAGTGCTGAATCCAAAATGTTTCCAAACATGGTGAAAAATAATTTGGCTGCACCTTCCCCTGTCACGGTCTTCTTGTAAGGAATTAAGTTTATCATCTTGCTGAATCTATCAACAGCAACAAAGATGTAATCATACCCTGTTTTAGTCACTGGTAGACCTCCTAGAAAATCCATGGAAATGCTTTCCCATGGTCGAGTTCCTATTTGCAGGTTTTGAAGTATTGCATCAAACACATCCTAGAATATACTTAGAGACATCAAGATTCATTTTTTCAGTACATATCTGAATTTCAGTTAAGCAATGTCTTCTCCATACCAAAGTGACCAACAATACGAGAAGTATGTGCTTCTCTTATCCAAAGGTTTATCTTCACCTTGAGGTATACACAAGGCCGTACCTTTGTACAGTAAACCATCCATTAATCGAAACTCATTGGAATGCCCTTGACTTAGTTTCTGATATACTTCTCGAAAATCTTCATCTTTTTCATAGCCTTGGATGTAGTCACTTGGTAATAATGGGTCGATTCCTAGAATCTTTAAAGTAATGCCATATTAGGGGGTGGTCTTGTGGGAGGTCCGCTAGCTTATTTGTTACCCTTTGTTTGAACTTGACGTGAATACCGAACTGCCCCAAGTAAGAGGCCCATTTCATATGACGAGCTTGCTGCAACTTAGTTTGAGTGCCAGATATTGCAAGGTTTATGGTCGGTATGCACAACGACTTGTTTTCCCATCAAATATGGTCTCCAATGTTTCTAGCTTTGATGCACATCATACAATTCTTTGTCATAATGTAGGATAGTTACGAACGGCTCCATTGAACATTTCGGAATGATATGCGACTGGTTTTCCATCTTGTAGCACAATACTTTTGCCCTAAAGCATAGTTCCAAGCATCAGTCTACCTCAAAAGGTCTTTGTAGATTAGGTAATGTTAAAACTGGTGCTTCTGAAAAAAAATTCTTCAACAACTGAAAAGTGGATTCATGTTTAGACTCCCACTTGAACACATTGTTGATCTTAGTTAAACCATGTAATGGAGATGCTATTTGAGAAAAATGTCGTATGAACTTTCTTAAATCTCGGTGAAACCCCAGAAAACTTAGAACATCAAGTAATATTCCTTAGTGCGGCCATGCGAAAATAATTACAACTTTCGCAGGATCGACCTTGATCTCTCTCTCTTCCAATCACAAAACCAAGAAAACTAATTCTTGTCTAGAAAACTCATATTTCTTCTCATTTAATTTCAAGCAATTCTCCCTCAACACAATCAATACCTTGGATATACGCACCACATGCTCCTCCCATGTTTTGCTAAAAATTAAGATATCATCTAGATATACTATGACAAAATCATCAATAAAAAGCTCGTAATACCTCATTCATGAGCCGCATTAAAGTAGCTGGTGCGTTACACAATTCAAAGGGCATAACGATCCATTCAAATAACCCCATCGCTATCTAAATGTTGTTTTCCACGTATCTTCTTCTTTGATCCACACCCTGATGATATCCAGACTTTATATCCAAATTTAGTGAAGTATATAGCTCCTCCTAGTGGATCATGAAGATCCCCAGATCCTCGGTAACATATATCTATTTTTATGGTGATCTTATTTAGTGCCTTGTAATCTACACATTCTCCATCATCCATCCTTCTTGGTACGAGTAGAATTTGAGAGCCACGGAGGAGCGGTGGGTACAATTACTTTTTTGTTCAATCTATTCATGTATTTGTTTCTTGATCTCTCTTATTCAATTATCGAAGTCCTATATAATCTAAATTTGGGAAAGAAGTGTCCCCAACTAGTGAAATTTCATGTTCTACGCCCTTTTAGGTGGTATGGTAACTCTGCCTTGAAATAGGTCCATAAACTTCTTCATCAATGAAATTACTTATTTCATTATCCGATAGAGACATCAGTATGTAGTACTACCTTCCTTTCATCTGCAACAACATGCCTGATCAATAATAAAGTGACTGTTCCACAAATATTCATTAATCTTTTGACCTGGTTTGTAGTGACCAAATTCACTGCGGTGTTTATGGGTAAAAATCGTTTCGCTAGATTTTGGTAAGTTTGGTAGGTGAGTGAGAAACTGTTCAAACCCTAAATAAATGTGCTGCACGTGAGCACTTTATAGATTCGAGAGATCAATCTGTACAAGTCCGGCCTAAACCAAGAAATGGCTGTTTCCCGAGACTTCTTCGGTCCTGAGATGGAGGAGAAGGGTTGATTTTGGGAGGGAAGCAAAGAAAGGTGTTGAGACCCGGAGATAGTTACTGGGAGAGTAGTATCTCGACTTGTATCGGAAAGTGAAAGCTTAGGAAGCTTGCAAGAGATGAAAGCTTTTGGAGAGCTTGCAAAGTTGCCTTTTCCGAGAGTGTAGTATTTTCTCCGACCCAGACTTGTTGTCCGGTGGAAATAGGTAAGACCTATTTATAGAAGTCGACTTTGAAACGTACCCTGGTCTCATGAAGGAAGAGAGTAAAGGGTTAAATAATGAGAGGAGGTGGTAACCGCATGGTGTTAATGGGTGAAAACGTTTTCACCATTATTTCCTCATTTATTTGACCGCTTTATTCCTTTTCACGCTTTCTTAATGTGAGCGTAGTGTACGCCGTAAGTCAGACCAAACCAAAACCACCGGAAAGCATCCCCGCCTTGTGTTGATATCTCGAGTGTTGGTTGCATCTTGAGTGCAAGTGGTGCTGCTAGGGCGCATATGGCATGTGCCAATGACGTGTGGGAATGCCTTGGTGGTAGGTTGCACGGTTTGCAAGTTAGGCTACCCGAAATGTGTGTTTGGCATGTGAATGGCATGTGCGGAATGCCTTGGTGGTAGGTTGCACGGTTTTGCAAGTTAGGCTTGCACGTGTGTGTTTGGCATGTGCCAATGGCATGTCTGAATGCCTTGGTGGTAGGTTGCACGGTTTGCAAGTTAGGCTGCAGCGTGTGTGTTTGGCATGTGCCAATGGCATGTGCGGAATGCCTTGGTGGTAGGTTGCACGGTTTGCAAGTTAGGCTACCCGGCGTGTGTGTTTGGCATGTGCCAATGGCATGTCGCGGGAATGCCTTGGTGGTAGGTTGCAAATGGTTTGCAAGTTAGGCTACCAGCGTGCATGTTGGCATGTGCCAAATGGCATGCGTGGTCGTGGCTTTGGTAAGAAAAGCTACCAGCGAAGCATGTTGGCATGTGCGATGGCATGCGTGGTCGTTAGGGCCGTGGCTTTTGGTAAGAAAAGCTACCCGGCGGCGCATGTTGGCATGTGCAATGGCATGCGTGGCCGTTAGACGTGGCTTTGGTAAGAAAAGCTACCAGCGAGCATGTTGGCATGTGCCAACATGCTCGCTAGTAGGAAAAGCTACCAGCGAGCATGTTGGCATGTGCCAATGGCATGCGTGGCTTTGGAAATATGGCTTGTGGTACGTGTTGGCATGTGCCAATGGCACGTACGGCCATGTTGACCTAGTTGCACGTTTTGCAAGCCTAGGCGCTATATTTGGCATGCGCCAATGGCATAACGGCTTGGAAATACGGTTTGTGGTATCGCGTTGGCATGTGCCAATGGCACATACGACATGTTGACCTAGTTGCATTTTTGCAAGCCTAGGCGCTATATTTGGCATGCGCGAATGGCATAGCGGCTTAGTTTGGCATGGTTGCCAATGAGTGCGATATGTAGTTTGGTTTTAGGCGTCGTTGCCATGGTGCGCGTGTGCGGCTTAGTTTTGGCATTGTTGCCATGGTGTGCGGTGTGCGGCTAGGCTTGGCATTGTTGCCATGGTGCGCGGTGTGCGGCTTGGTTTTTGCATTGTTTCCATGGTGCGTAGTGTGCGGCTTGGTTTGGCATTGTTGCCATGGTGCGCAGTGTGCGGCTTGTTTTGGCATTGTTGCCATGGTGCTGATGTGCGGCTTGGTTTCGGCATTGTTACCATGGTGCGCGGTGTGCGGCAAGTTTGGCATTGTTGCCATGGTGCGCAGTGTGCGCTTGGTTTGGCATTGTTGCCATGGTGCGCAGTGTGCGGCTTGGCTTGGCATTGTTGCCATGGTGCGCGGTGTGCGGCTTGGTTTGGCATTGTTGCCATGGTGCGCGGTGTGCGCTTGGTTTGGAATTAGGGTTCCGTGTCGAAACCCTAACTGGTATTTTGAAAAATACCCCTATTAATTATTTACACCTGAGTTAAATGCTCTTAGTTAATGTGTTGCAACACTAGGTCATGGGGTTTTACGATTTTACCCTTTGTTTAAAAACCACCATCAACATTAAGTCCCCCCGCTTAGCTGAACAAGGGGCTTTGTTGCGAGTAAGCATAAGATGGTGACAAACTATCAACAAAAGAAACCGTAAAGAGAATTGAGGAGGCTTGTCTGACCTTTTATAAGTAGGGATTTGGAATCCTTGCCTCACGGTAGTTTTGCACAAATCGGGAGGCTGGCACAATTGGTGGGGCCGGTGCAAATTGGGCGACGTTGGGAAGTTGGCGTGAGTTGGGAAACCGAGTGTGCTAGGCCGGTGGGACCTGGCGCAAGGTGTGGAAGTGCGTGCTTGTTGGGGAACCGTGTGTGCTAGTGTTGGGACCGGCGCAAGGTGTGGAAGTCAGGCGTGACTGACTTGGGAGGCATTGGGAAGCTCGGCACAATTGGTGGGGCCGGTGCAACTTGGGTGACGTTGGGAAGTTGGCGTGAGTTGGGAAACTGAATGTGCTAGCTGGTGGGACCGGCGCAAGGTGTGGAAGCTGTGCATGCTTGTTGGCGTGACTGATGTAAATAAGGAGGGAGTTTCTTCAGATAGCAAAGTTTCCTTATTTTGCCTTTCCTTCACGCGCGGCTTCAATTAGGGCATCGTCCATGCCAAAAATCTGGAAGCGTTATGTCCCTCATTGCTTCCTTTCCTTTTTAAGGTTCCGTATTCATACCCAACGCAACTGCATCATATCCCTTGTTTGAGAGGGGTTCTTCTTGTTGGTTTCTCTTTTCTTTGCCTAGAGACGAATCATCCTCCAAACAGTGAGATTCTCCAAGTGAAGGCGCGAGATCTGACTCTTGCGAAAACATCCCGACTAGGGTTATTCGGGCTAAGAAAATCATATCGGTATGTTTTTTTTTCTTCTTCTCTGTTCATGTTATCCTCTTTTATATGCGTATAGATAGGATTGAACTTGATCATTTTCCATTCTTTGCAGTGTATGATGGGACCTTCCAGGGATGTCCATGCCTTTAACTTTTCGGAAAAGGACTTCAGAATTGGCGCAGATCAATCTTCTTCTCTTGAGGAGGCATTGGTTGGGATTGAGTCCTTGCTCCATGAAGCTAATGAAATTGTTAAGGACCTCCCTTCCATCTATCCCCACGAAGAAAATGTACATGCTCGGACTCTCTTGGGTTCAGTGAGCGTGGAGGAGAGCGCCATGATTCTTGATTTTGATGCGGGTGAATCGAAGAACTTTCTTTGAAATGTCAATGAGAAAACCTTTGAAGTAGCATATGATGGAAACGAAATAGCCTTTGAAGTTGATGCCAAAGGTGTTGTTGGTAATACCAGAGAGGTCATGGTGGCGTATGCTGGAATGGTCGTCGGGGAGGACACTGCTGCTGCTGCTGTGGCTGCTTCAGGATGGGATGTTGAGGTTGTTGCTGCTAAAACCGTTGAATGGAACCTTTGTTGCCCGGAGGATTGCTGGGGGAAAGTGTTTGAAGATAGCTTTGCCCGAAGGGACTTGTGCTCCACCCTTCGAGGGCTAGTTCCTCCTTTTGTTATTTCTGTTAGCTGCTTAGTTCCCCTGATGCCTCCTCCTTTTTTTTTTTTTTTGGTAAACTCATCTTTTCCTTCTTCTTCATCAGTAAACATTTTGCTCCATATATATTTTTGAAAGAGGTTGTGGTATGATGGCTCTGCAGTGGTTTTCTGGGTTTATCTGATGTATTTCTCTGATATCTGGAGAATTTGCTTGGAAAAAGATGTATATTTTTTTTTTTTGACGGGAAGGGAATCCCCAGGGAGAAATACAAACGGTGTATTCATCTTGGGGAAGTACAACTACTAAGAGGAATTGTTAAAGGAAATACTGAAAAGGAAAAGGAGTAAATGGGAAGTACATTCCCCTTTTTTTTATGGATTGGATTCCTTGAGCCATCGCGAGTGAATTATCACGCCTTCAAAGTGACGCATTGATGAGCTTGCAATATCCTCCCAAAAGGGTATCCACAACCGAGATACGGCTCGCCTCTCTCCTTCACTGGGCAAATCCATTTTACTGTCATCTTCCCAACTTGAAACGTGCTTTCTTTGACCACTACATCTCCAATTGAAAACGGGT
This sequence comes from Papaver armeniacum, assembly GCA_023531295.1. NCBI lineage: Eukaryota > Viridiplantae > Streptophyta > Magnoliopsida > Ranunculales > Papaveraceae > Papaver > Papaver armeniacum. The sequence goes on along the minus strand of JAJJWW010003111.1, from coordinate 4,272 downwards.
TCATTGTCAAAATGGCAACCGTTTGAGTCTTGGCTTCGTTGGCTTCAATAGAAGTTTCCAAGCTTCTTGCAAAGTGTTCAAATGGTCCACCTCCCATTCGCATTTCTTGACATTGCGTTCGTGCGATGTCGCGCCGAGTCCCCATGACGGAAAGGGGAAGGAAAGACTGGACAGCCTTAAAGGTTGCTTGGTGAGACTTACTTGCATTTGAAAACCATGAGCTAGCGCCAACGGGTCTTCTCCGGATATCCGGGTTTCTTGATGGTTTGTTGATGCGATAACCAGTGGGATGATTTGTTGGAATTTCCTTCAGGCGTGGACGTTGGCGGGGCGCACATCCAATTTCGCTTTGTTGTCGAGCACCCATAAACGTCCCAATATCATGTCGTGATCTAGTTCTTTGACAATATGGAATTTGCTATGTGTTATAGCGTCTCCCATCTCGATCTCTAAGTTGATGTAGCCATGCGCGTTCAAAGCTTCTCCTCTCCAAGTCCTTAATCACGGACGGGGAATAGGTAGCGTCTTGTTTTGTAAATCCTGCTGCCTTCAGTGTCTTGAAAGTAATGATGTTGTGGTAGGAGGCCGTGTCGATGAGCGTGTCGTCAAATTCGTTACCTTTTAAACGGGACGTGGTCAGCAGCCCCAGCTCTCTCCGCTTTCCTGTTTGGGAAGCTTGGGCCCTTGACGTGGATTCCGAGGAGAGAAAAAGCCGCTTGCCGGATACAACATGATTGAGAGCTGCGAAAATATCTTGGCGCTGAACCTTGGAAAGATAGAGAATTTCGCATACATGTCGCATCATGGATTGTACGGAGTCTCGTATACGAGTCCCCCATAGGAACCGCAGTTTCTTATTGGTAGTGGGTCTCGATGCACTCTTTCGTATCCTAGTTGGAGTTCTCCCCGCTTCTATCCTTTCTTTGAAAATATGCTTTAGTCCTTTGTAATTGCTAGTCGGAGTGGTGAACGAACCTGGTAATGGCAATATTAGGGGTTCGCCATCTCAGCCTCAGTTGGTGGCCGTCTGAGTGGTGGCAATCTGATGACATCATCTTGAACCTAGGCTTCTAGGAGGTCAATCACCTCCTCGATGGGGAATGGGAAATCAAGGGTATTTCCTTCGGTCTCACGATCTTTAGCAAGAGTTTTAGTGACGATCTTCCGTTAAGAGGGTTCCGTTGCGCCGGCGCTTCACATTTCGGCTGTGGCTCGTAGTTGCGGCTTTCCTTTTTCCCCTTCGTTTACTATGTTCACGGAGGATAAGCCATTAAATTGTTTGTTGACGAGGCGTCTACTCCCGCTGGTTTCGCGTCTTCTGATTCGAGTTGGCCTAGTTCTTTCCAAGAATCTTTGATCTTGTTGTTGCATCGTTCATGCGGCTTCATGGAGTTCGGAGAACGTTTGAAACGCAAGTTTTCTAGCAGGGCGCGGTAGATTGGAACCATACCATTGATGCATGCGTTTCACCCATGTGCTCGGTCACGTTTGGGTCGTGATACCGAGTGCTTGAACCCCCGAACCTTTTGACGAAATCATTCGGATGTTCGTTATCCCACCGATACATTCTTCCGAGGTCCGAAAAAGTAACTTGTTCGGACACGAAGAAGTATTTCTTGTAAAACGCAGTGACCATGCTACTCCAAAGAATGCCGCTCGGGGGATGTCTTTGTTGTACCATGTATACGCCCTTCCAAAGAAGTGATTTTGAGAATTCCCTTAAACGAAGAACGTGATTATATTCATGTTCACCTAGGGGATTCCAGGAAACGAGAAACATGCTCACGTGCATTCCCGGTACCATCGTACAGGGTAAGTGAGGAGAAGAGTACCCCTTGGGAGAGGATTCTCCGTATTTTATGGGTAAGGGGGTTGGTGATGATGCACGTCCAACTCATTATTCTTGGATTCGGTTGCGCAGGAGTTGTTCCAAATCTTCTCGTGACAAAGTTGGGTGGCTGATTTCTTTTCCAACGGGATTCTAGTGCGAGTTTCCTCATCCATGGAGGCGTGCTCCGTAGAGGTGCTTCTGCCCAGGGTTGTTGGAGACGCTCCTAAATGGCTCGGAGGGTGCGACTCACGTGGTAGTCGTTCATCGGGGTCTTGAGAAAGGTGAGAGTACCTCCTTCTCATGAAACCATATCTGTGCTGGCTCGCGAGCATCTCTTTGTCGCTCCACTGTCAGCGATGGTGACGTAAGGGCTACTTCCTCTTGTCCCTCCAGGTTGTCCCGTCCGTCGGCGGGGTAGTTGGGATCTTGGTCGACGGAGGCGCCATGCTAGACCTAAGCATTTGGGGTCGTGGCAGCGCTCTGCTCGTGATCGGTGGCGCGACACCAAAAGATATTTTCGCTGCCGTGATTAGAGGGTTGCGCGAGAGGACGCTAGAGGAGGCATCGGATCCGCCTTGGTGATTGGCGGTGTTACACTTGAGGGAGTGCATTCGATGTTCTTTGTTATCACCAGTGACGAACAACGTTATTGGGAGAGATGCTAACATCGAGGGTGCGTTCTGTCTTCTGGTGTTCTCGGCAGTCGCTCCGGACCTGAGTTCTACCATGTTGGGATTTGACGTTCGGGAAGCGAAATCGAGTCGGAGTTGGTATTGTAACCGATAGATCAATCCTCCTATTGTGGTCGCGGTGTTTATGGGTAAAATCGTTTCTCGCCGATTTTGGTAAGTTCTTGCAGAGGTGAGTGAGAAAACTGGTTCAAACCCTAAACAAATGTCTTTGCACGTGAGCACTTTATAGATTCGAGAGATCAATGCGTACAAGTCCTACTTAAACCAAGAAATGGCCGCTCCAGATTTGTTTTGATCACAAAGTGGAGGAGAAGGGTTGATTTGGGGAGGGAAGCAAAAAAAGGTGTTGAGACCCTGGAATAGTTAAGGGAGAGTAGTATCTCGACTTGTATCAGGAAAGTGAAAGCTTAGAAGCTTGCAAGAGATGAAAGCTTTGGAGAGCTTGCAAAGTTGCCTTTCTCCGAGAGTGTAGTATTTTTCTCCCGACCGAGACTTGTTGTCCGGTGGAAATAAAGACATTTATAAGCCTGACTAAACGCACTGGTCTCATGAAGGAAGAGAGTAAAGGGTTAAATAATGAGAGGAGGTGGTAACCGCGTGGTGTTAATGGGTGAAAACGTTTTCACCATTATTTCCTCATTTATTTGACCGCTTTATTCCTTTCACGCATTCTTAATGTGAGCGTAGTGTATGATGTGGCAGGTGGACCGCCAAACCAAAACCCGGAAAGCATCCCCGCCAGTGTTGATGTCTCGAGTGTTGGTTGCATCTTGGAGTGCAAGTGGTGTGTAGGGCGCATGTGGCATGTGCCAATGACGTGTGTGGAATGCCTTGGTGGTAGGTTGCACGGTTTTCAAGTTAGGCTACCAAAGGCGGTGTGTTTGGCATGTGTGAATGCCTTGTTTGGTATGTAGTGTGGTGGTAGGTTGCACGGTTTGCAAGTTAGGCTACCGGCATGTGTGTTTGGCATGTGTGGAATGCCTTGGTGGTAGGTTGCACCGGTTTTGCGAGTTAGGCTACCGGCGTGTGTGTTTGGCATGTGCCCGATGGCATGTGCTAATGCCTTGGTGGTAGGTTGCACGGGTTTTTGCAAGTTAGGCTACCGGTTAGCGTGGCATGTTTGGCATTGGTAAGCCAATGGCATGTCATGTGCCAATGGCATTGTGGTGGTAGGTTGCCTGGCTTTGCAAGTTAAGCTGCCAACAGCATGTTGGCATGTGCCAATGGCATGCGTGGTGCTACTGGCGGCTTTGCAAGAAAAAGCTACCAGCGAGCATGTTGGCATGTGCCAATGGCATGCGTGGCCAGATTAGGGCCGTGGCTTTGGTAAGAAAAGCTACCCGTGAGCATGTTGGCATGTGCCAATGGTACGCGTGGTCGGGTCTAGGCCGTGGTAAGAAAGCTACCAATGAGCATGTTGGCATGTGCCATGGCATGCGTGGCCGTTAGGCCGTGGGCTATAAGAAAAATGCTGCGGCGAGCATGTTGGCATGTGCGATGGCATGCGTGGCGTTAGGGCCGCGGGTTTTGGTAAGAAAAGCTACCAAACAGCATGTTGGCATGTGCCAATGGCATGCGTGTAGATTAGAGGGTGGCTTGGCAGGAAAAGCTACCAGCGAGCATGTTGGCATGTGCCATGGCATGCGTGGCCGTTAGGCCCGTGGCTTTGGTAAGAAAGCTACCAACAGCATGTTGGCATGTGCCAATGGCATGCGTGGCCGTTAGGGCCGTGGCTTTGGTAAGAAAAGC
>JAJJWW010003110.1:0-48652 GCA_023531295.1 Papaver armeniacum | reverse complement strand
TTGGCTCTGTGGCCAAAGTTAGGGTTTGACGTCGTGGAAGAATTCACCGTGGAAGAATTAGGGCTTGGCGTGCCTAAGGCGCCATGGAGTCGGACCCACATGTGGCGTGGCAACATTGACCCTGTTGCCACGCCAATCCCATTGCTTTGGGAACGTTATTTGGCTTTGGTAGCAATTTGCTCAAATTAGGGTTTGGCCTGTCGAAACCCTAATTAGTGCACGTGGCGTGCGGCTACGACATGGCACTACTTTTGTGAAAATGGCGCCATGGCTTTTCCAAAGGAACTATGGAAAGACCATAGTGTGGAAACGGCCATGGGAGTAGGAATTGTCGTGGGTATAGCAGGTTGCCACGAAGTGGCATATTTACGAAGTTGTCGCGGTAGAGTGGCATGCTACCGCGGTAGAGTGGCATGTTGGCATTCCGACCAATATGTTGTTGTGGTAGGCCGCGTTTGGCTTTCCAGTGTGTATGGTGGCGCGGCAGGGTGCGTTTGTCCTTTAATGTATGGTGGCAAGTTCAGAGCAACTTTATTGGCCCAAAAAGGGGGCCGTCCAAACATAAGGCGTGACTATACTTCTGGTGAGAGTGTGTGGTGAGTTTAGAGCGACCTGATTGGTCGAGGAAATAGGGTCGGGGCATGGCCAATGGCACTAGATGGCCTTGGGCGTAGCCACGCCTCTTCTTGCTGTTGCGGCTCCCTGTTTTTCTAATTCTGAGCGAGGTTCTGCACCTGCTAATCCATGGCGGATTAATTACTTAGTTTACTTAGGCTTAATTTTGACAAGAAAGGTTTGGTATATTGCGCGAGGCGCGAAACCATAACTTTTGTAAGTTAGTCGGGACGATTAACTGAATTCTATGTGTCGACACAGAGATCTTTTAAGTTCGTTGCCAGAGAACAACATGCTTTTCTGATTGAATACCTTATGTAAAAATCTTATTCTTGATACTTGGAGATTCGTGCTACTCTGTTGCGAGTGAACACAAATAGTCATGCCATATCAACATTAAGAGTTTAGCCGGAGAACATAACATTGAAGGCATTCAGAGGAACTTATATTAAGTGAATATAAGCGAGGCGCCGAAATTTACATAACATCTGGGATTCGCCAGTCTGGATAAATTTCATGTAAGTATATTGAGCGGCTCAATAAATATGCCAGTGGAGAGGTTAGCACACGTGGCTTTGTTTCCTTGCAAAGTGACGTCACATCAGATGCAAGGTTTTACGATTTTAACCATAATCTAAAAACCACCATCAACATTAAGTCCCCTGCTTAGCTCGGAACAGTGGCATTGTTGCGTGGTCAGCATGAGATGGTGACAAACGAGGATAAAATCGAAACAACAAGTCATGAAGAGATTGTCCAGAAGATTTGTCTAACTTTTGTCAGGAGGCACGAAGAATCTGTGATCCTTGCATTGGCGGCTTCGCATAAATTTTGTTTGGCCATGGGGTGCTGGCCTCAGCACTGCGACTTTGGATACTAATTGGTAGAGGTGGTACTGCGATTTGGTCCGCGGAACGATGAATGTTGCTAGCTGGCTAGGAAAGGTAGATGGCGTTGTTGGCTTTGAATGATGGATGAATGCTGGACGGCTCTGCTTGCTTGGCTACATCCATGGAATGGTGCTTCTGGTTAGATCCGCGGAGCATCGATGTTGGCTAGGTCCGTGGAGTGGTGATGTTGGCTAGGTATGTGAAGCGGTGGATGGCACTTGGCTGGCTAGATCACAGAGAAGCAGAGATGGCACGGCTGGCTCCTGATTCGTGGAACGGTGGATGGCGCTGCTTTGAACGTCCAAGATGGCGCTTCCTTGGATGGTGGAGATGGCGCTGCTTTGAACGGCTAAGATGGCGCTAGCTAGGTCAGGGAATGGTGGAAACTGGCTTCAGTCCATGGAATGGTGAAAATATGGCGTTGGAACTTTGGCTACCAAACGGTGATGATAGCGCTGAAACTTTGGCTTCAAATGGTGATGGTAGCGCTGGAACTTTGGATTCAAATGGTGATGGTGGCGCTGATGGCTTCAGTCCGTGGAACAGTGGAAATGGCACTTGGAAGGCTTGCTGGCTGGATCACGGAATGCTAGAGCGTTGGCGCTAACTTAAACACGGAGTGCTGGAGCCATGGAGAGTTGGCTTGACCACGGAGTGCTGGATCCATGGAGAGTTGGCTTGACCACGGAGTGCTGAAGCCATGAAGCGTTTGTAGGTTGAGCGACTGGTGTTCCTCGTGCTGGCGTGCTGCTGGTTTGGTCATGGAGCGGAGATATTGTCACACTACTTGTTCAGCTATGGAGCATGAGTGTGGTGCGCCTAGTCATCTATTCCCGTTCATTGAGCAATAAGGAATCCTTATTATGTTCAAACTCTAGAAACTGCGTTCGTGTGAAAAGGGGTATCGACCCTCTTCTGTTTTTGTTGTTCGTCCGACTTCATGCTTTCATCTGCAACATCTGGCTCCTCTTCGTCATTTGTTAGCGGTGGTAGAGCGAGCATTAATGGTAACAAAGCAATCTCCAATAGTTATAATCAACGGCAAGGCAAGCCGGAGAACTTAAGGTAGGTGCTCTCGCATGTATCCACCCAACAATACCATCGATCTTCCGTAATGTGTAATAAGGCTCGACTCCGAAGAATGAATGTCTAATCTTTCCAAAGGATTTCAAAATTTACCAAACTCCATTGCGATCTTGGGATAAATGGATGAAATATATGCTCAAAAATGATCATGTCAGGGCTAATCTTAAAGATTTTGGTTGCGTTGTTGGTCCATCCTTGACTTTAGGTTATCTGGTGCCTGGAATTTCTGATTGCGATGATGATATATTGTGGATGCTTGCATGTCATAAATCCTCTGGAGCCATTGGGTGAAATAGACGATATGAGAGCGTTCTGTTGCTGATGTGCTGCTATCAAGTCTTCAAGATCTTCGTTCCAAGCGACATCCTTTGAACCATCTTTGAACTCACAGTATGGAATGGATGCGGTGAGCGGTCCTAGTTATACTTCTATTAGATCCAATGGCGTGGCCAGATATGTGAATGTATCTCTGTGGCGTGCTTTTGGAGTCTTTTATGTACGCGTACGGCTTCATGTTGAGGAATTCCTACGGCTCGTAAACTTCGACAGTGATGATGTTGAAATCAGAAATAACCTGGTAGAGGGGAGTGAAAAGCATCCCATGTTGGTAGTCCCCATGTGTAATTATCCTGAGCCAATTTTGTAGTGGAAGATGTGCTTCTACTGCATTCACTGGTAAGGTGGTGATTACGTTCAAACCTTTGAAGGAGGCTTCGGTCCCCGAATATAGCCTACTTTAATTACATCGCCTTGAATCTATGCTTATGGGATTTGATACAAGCTTATTTTACTCTTCTGGATGTAATGCTTGGATTCTTGGAATCATCTCATGGACAAAAATTCTGGATAACGAAAGGGTACAGTAAGAGAGTTATGTCGTTAATCATGTCTCCCTCTGTATCTTCAAGAAAATGTTTCAAATCCGCATCTCTAGAGTTATCTTAAGAATACCGTGATTGTTGCGGATGGACCAAGATGAGCAAGTCCCAGCCGCACTCCTCTTTAGTTACCAAGTATTTCCTCCGAGTAGGCTTGGGATCCGTTGTGGGCCTCGTAAAGTGTTGCACACGCCTTCTCGGGCATAGAGGTGGTGATATTCTTACGTACACCTTTGAAAAGTAGATGACCTCGTCGTGGCTACAACTTTTGGGATGACTGCGTCTTCTCAGCTTTGACAGTGAAGGGATTTCGTGTAAATCCTCGGTCCCCAAGTGTGGTTTACATGTTTCCATCTTGTATGGTCGGTGGGTTGTCCATGATAAAGATATCGACATCTTGCATCCTTATTGGTGATTCTATTACTTCTTCCATATGAAAATAAAATATGAAGAAGTACGGATTACCCTTGTAGCGGTTGTTGCTATGGTGAAGCTCTGGCTGGTAACAAGAGCAACAACGGTTCTTGGCAGCAGCTGTGATCATAAGAGACTACATTGTCGTGGAAACAAAATAGGTCAGCTGGAATTGCATGGGCGTCCATGAGAGCGAAGGAATTGGCCGGATGTGTAAGCGAGTAAAACTGCCCACGACCACAAGCTTTGGCGTGATGAGACGAATGGTGGCCAAAATTATGAACCTTGGGCGCTACGATCACGATCCTTGACAGGAGGAGTGTCGACTGAGAAAACGCTGAAGCGGAGCGGCTCTTGGAGAAAAACGTTGAAGAGGAGCGCTTCGGAGGTGAGACGTTGAAGCGGCTCCTGGAGCGAAACGTTGGAGCGGAGCGGCTTCTGGGAGAACGTTGAAGCGGCTCCTGGAGCGCAACGTTGAAGCGGCGTGGTTTCTGGAGCGAAAAGTAGAAGCGTCTCCTGGAGAGAACTATAGTGAGGGCGCCATTAACCCTTGCTTCGAAAAACGGGTTGAGACGATATGACATATGGGAAGACGACACACAAATAGTGTTGGTCAGCAAAATCGTGTTTTTCTCCTCATGGGAAACGCTTCTTCTGTTTGATTTCCCCTTGTAACTAGAGTCTTGTAGGTTACAATGTCGGTTGGAGGTCAAGTCAATCGCCGTGTCACAAACTCGACATACTTCAAGTGAACACTGGTTAGGATTCCCTAGTTCCATCCATCAATCATGCTTCCCAAGAGAGGTTGGGGTTTGGGAACGGCTTCGCTGGTTAGAAACAACTGCTTTCCTGATACAATGCGGTTGGGGGGCTGTAGATATTTCTTAACGCTGCACCTTGGAGAAATACAGAAACTCACATAAATGTTTCATCATAGACTGCACGATTTTGTGGACGGAGTCCCCATAAATTATGCAGCTTCGGGAAGATGGCCTCCGTGAACTCAGGAGGGTTGCTGATTTTATTTGCCTCGATTTTGGAGAAATCGTTACTGATATTCACGTGTGATGAAATTGGATTGCTGATTCTTTTCTATCATGCGTCGGGAGCAACACGAGCCTCTTCATCTATAAATGCGCGTCTTGCTGAAGTGCTTGTGCATGATGTTAAAAGTATTCCTTTGTCAGCTCTAGCTGGGGTTGACGTGACTCTTGTCGTAGTCACCCCGTTAGTGTCTTGAGGAAGATAGGTATCTCTTTCTGAGATGTAGCCATGTTTGTCTGAGCTTTACGTGAACCTTTTGTCTTTCCATCAAATCAAGAGTGGCAAGAAAAGGTTGACTTCCTCTCCTGCTCCTCTAGTCTCTCATCCCGGTGGTGGGTAGCAAATGCTCGGTGACCGTTGGAGGTGTCACCCTTGAAGAAACGTTGGGGTGGCGGCAGCGTTCGCTCGGGGACTGGAGGTTTAACGCCCAAGGAACGTTTTTCCGCGCCGATGGTGTTGACAGGTGGCGATTAATGCCACTTTGGAAGAAACGTTAATACCAAGAGCAATATCAGCGCTAGCGTTTTCAGGGTTTGTTGCTGATCCGGACCTGAGTTCTACCATCTTGAGATCGGGATTGAAACAATGAAATTGGAAATTGGAAACTGGTATTGCAACAGAGAGATTAATTCCCCACTGTGGTTGCCAATTGTTTGTGGGTGAAAACCGTTTCTGCTGATTTTGGTAATTTCGGGGGTGTGGATGAGAAACGAATCTAAACCCTAAACAATACACCGCACGGAGTACTTTTGATTCGAGAGATCAATATGTACAATCCTCGGCCTAAACCAAGAAATGGCCGCTTTCAGGCTTGCTTCGGCCCAAAGTGAAGGAGAAGGGTTGGCCTTAGGGAGGGAAGCGAAGAGAGTGTTGAGACTGAATAGTTGATTCTCAAGGTGTGGTTTGTTTTATGACTTATATCGGAAGTAGAACCAAGTTAGCGTAATGGAAAGCTACCAGTGATTTCTAGATATTGTATTGTTGCCGACCAAAACTTGTTTTGGTGGAAATAGGTGAGACCTATTTATACAAGTCATAGTGAAACGTACCCTGGTCTCGTAGGAAGTGGAAACGATTGAGTGGTGGAAGAAAAGAGTAACGTGTAACTTCCAGACGTTATGCTTCCATGATGAGGGAAAGTGAATTGTAACCGCTTCGACTCATTACGCTTCCATGATGAAGGAAATGAATTGTTTACACCGTTACTTTTCACCACCACTAATTATCCTACTTCATGACACTTTCTTGTAACGGGCGCATTGCACGCCGCACGCCGTAAACCGCTGCACCAATACCCCGATGAGCATCCCCGCTTTGTGACATATTTTGATATCTCCAAGTGTTTTCGTTAAAACATGTAGCACTTTGCTCGTGTGACAATTTAAAATCGAGAGGCTGCCGCAGTAAATAGCATGTGATGCTAGGCCTGTTTTGGCTAGTCGCCTAAAACTTGTCGCGAGCTTACGGCTTGGTGGCGAACTTCGGCGGTCAAATCGCATCTTATGAATAAGGGTAGCCGTTGATTGTGTCTACCTTGTGTTGGCGCCGACAATGGCGCAGTGGCATCATGCGGCATGACTTGTGCATGCCAGTGGAACGATGGTGCAAGTGGCACCTGGAGTAGCCATGGTCGCTGGGTTTAGGCGGTTGGTCGCCTAAGAGTTGTCATAAGTCCATCAGTTCGGTGGCGAACTTGGATGGCTGAGATTGCATCTCATGAAGAAGGATGGCCATTGATTATGGCCACATCTTGTTGTATAGCGAAGTGGCTTCAGCCACATGCTAATGGCATGCTAGTGGCATAGCCATGGCATAGCGGCATGCTAGTAGCCACGGCATAGTGGTATGTCAGTGATGTTGCGGCATGACCAAAGCTAAAAATGGCTCCGTGGCCAAAGTTAGGGTTTGGCGTCGTGGAAGAATTCGCTGTGGAAGAATTAGGGTTTGGCGTGGCTAAGGTGCTGTGGAAGAATTCGCCACGGAAGAATTAGGGCTTGGCGTGGCCAAGGCGCCGTGGAGTCGGACCCACATGTGGCGTGGCAACATTGGCCCTGTTTCCACGCCAATCCCATTGCTCTGGGAACGTTATTTGCCTTTGGTAGCAATTTGCTCAAATTAGGGTTTGGCATGTCGAAACCCTAATTAGTGCACGTGGCGTATACGGTGCGCATGGCGCTACCTTTGTGCAATGGCTCCATGGTTTTGCTAAAGGAACTATGGCAAGTCCATAGTGTGGAAACGGCCATGGGAGTAGGAATTCCCGTGGGTGGCTATCTATGACAGGTTGCCACGAAGTGGCATATTTGCGAAGTTGCCGCGGTAGAGTGGCATGTTGGCATGTCGACCAATATATTGTTGTGGTAGGGCGCGTTTGGCTTACCAGTTAGTATGGTGGCGCGGCAGGGTGCGTTTGGCCTTTAATATATGGTGGCAAGTTCAGAGCAACTTGATTGGCCCAAAAAGGGGGCCGGCCAAACTTAAGGAGCGACTATACTTCTGGTGAGAGTGTGGCGTGTTTAGAGCGACCTAATTGGTCGAGGAAATAGGGTCGGGGCGTGTCCAATGGCTCTAGCTGGCCTTGGTCATGGCCACGCCTCTTCTTGCTGCTGCGGCTCCCTGTTTTTCTTATTTTGAGCGAGGTTCTGCACCTGCTAATCCATGGCGGATTAATTACTTAGTTTGCTTAGGCTTAATTTTGACAAGCAAGGTCTGGTATATTGCGCGAGGCACGAAACCCTAACTTCTGCAAGTTAGTCGGGACGATTGACTGAATTCTATGTGTCGACACAAAGCTCTTTTAAGTTCGTTGCCGCAGAGCAAAGATGCTTTTCTCGATTGAATACCTTATGCAAAAATCTTATTCTTGATACTTGGAGATTCGTGCTACTCACTGCGAGTGAACAAAAATCGTCATGCCATATCAACATTAAGGGTTCAGCCGGAGAACATAGTATAGAAGGCATTCAAAGGATCTTATATTAAGTGAATATACGCGAGGCGCCGAAATTTACAGAATATCTGGGATGATCGCTACATTCGCCAGTTTAGATAAATTTCATGTAAGTATATTGAGCGTCTCAATAAATATGCCGGTGGAGAGGTTAGCACACGTGCCTCTGCTTCCTTGCATAGTGACGTCACATCAGATGCAAGGTTTTACGATTTTAACCCTAATCTAAAAACCACCATCAACAGAAGGATAACTAGGGCTTGGAATAGCCATTATTGTGAGTACACATAGTTATTGCCAATGTTTTCACCTTCCAATATTTTTAGATTTATTTATTTAAATTCTAAAGTTGATTTGGAAGATGATTTTTGCAGTATTAATCTTTATGGTTTTATATATTGCAAATTTTTATGGGATATGTTGTTTACGTCCGTGAAACTTGACTGTCACATACTTGTTCAAAAGTTATCTCTATTATATGTCATATGAAAGTATTGATAAAAGATAGAATGAACTTTTAACTACAAAAGTTAAGCCTTTTATGTCATTATGCAAATATTGATGGAAGAAAGGATGAACTTTGTTTACAAGGATTAAGTCTTTGTATGTCATTGTACAAATAATGATGAAAAATAGAATGAATCTTTGTTTATTCCACAGTATTGGTCTTTCCCTGATCCACATCTTTGTGCATATACTGTGTTGCTCCGTAAGTTCTCTTATGTTGAGCATGGCCAATTTAATTGATCATTTTCCTTATGATTAATTCAATTGAGATTTTTGGACACAATTTCATGTTTCATGTGATTTGTTAATGTCCAAAGAAATTCTTCTTTTCTTTTAAACGTAAGGTCGCTCTTGTTGTTCTTTCGGGAATGACATTTTATGGGGGAGATTTCTTAATTGAACTTGTGCTTAATTGCCAAGTCTTTGTGGGGAGTGCGGTTGTGGAATATTGTAGGGGTTATCTTGTATGTTTATAAACTCCTTGATGAATGCATGTAGTTTCGGCTATATGAAGGCATCTAAACAAGTTGATATGTTGTTTGTTTTGGCCATGAAGTATCTCTATGAAAATTTCATGAGGATATCCCACTAGTTTTCGTACCTTTGCCAATTTATATTGACAAAAAGGGGGAGAATTAATGTGTAGTTCACACAACGAATACATATGGTTTACGGATTATTATGTAAGGGGGAGTGGTTTTCGTTGTGTGATAAAGTATTGACTAAGGGGGAGTGATATATACATATCACCATAGTATTGTTGTCAAAGTTGTGATACAATTCGACTTTGATGCTGTGTAATGATACTATGACACTGTATAACAATGATTGAGAACAACTGTTTCCTCATTGTTATAGCTACGGATCTTCAACAACTATGATGTTGAGTTGAACACATTTGGAATCATTGGAGTACTTGAAAGTGACAAAGATTTCGAGTAATGCTGAAGAACCAAGGAGATCAAGCATTTAGATGAGAAGCTAGAAAGTTTATTTATTTTGTATCCATATGTATTGATAGTTTTGTCACTAAAATTGACAAAAGGGAGATTATTAGAGCACTGCTCGGTCGAACTCGCAAGTGTTGCTATCTCAAGATTGTTTGTCAATGTTAGTGATCAAAACTATAAGTCTTGATTTCTAGTCTACTTATAGATGTCTCGGACTAGGATAGATTGTGTAGTTGAGCATTAGACTTCACTACGTGTTCATCATTGAAGACGAAGAACTACTAAGGAGAGCTTGTGGAACTTCATCAACAAAAAGGTATGTGAGACCGAAACTCATCTATCACTTGGAAAGTCTATATCTACTATATCTCCTATATTGAGACATAAGTCGTGTTACGATATAGTTTTCAATTATACGCATTTGATATTTCGAGCTGAGTTTAACTCGCTTACATATTTCTAATATGTGTTAGCAAGATTTCGCTTCGACCAAGTTCATCTTATATTCTTGACGAAAGTCAAAAGATAATCGTGTGAAAATTGCCGAGTAACATCTTACATGGTTTGTGTGATACAATCATTTGATGTAGACTTGGAATGTTTCGTTATGATTATTTCAATTACTTGAAAATTGCTTTGATGCTACTAGTGTGTGAAAACGGCTATTGTCATCCTCTAAGAAAGTTTCAATGATTGAAATAAGAGTTTAGAACACTTAACCATTATTGGATTGTGACATGTTGTGTACTCTTGCACATATGTAATCCATGTCCGGGAACCATAGTATATGTACGCGTATGCGTACATATTGGTTTGAGAAGTTCGGGAACCTAAGTATGCGCACCCGTATGCGTACTGGCGTAAGGTTCATGTCCGAGATTTTCTGCTGGGATTGGTGGTATGCGTACATGTTCGCGTACTGGCGAAACCCAATTTCAGTCCGGGTATCTCAAGTATGCGTACCCTTTCGCGTACTTGAAGGTTAAAGTTCTAAAATCGGTTAAGTACATGAACTAATACATTTATATAATAAGGAATGCATTCTTTGCAAACCGTGGCTATAATGTTCATGAATTAATTCGAGTGAATCAAACCAATTTTGCTTCAATTGTGTTCATGTATACTTCTATGAGAATATAACAATTGAACAACTCTTTAACTAGTTTCATTTGAGTCATTTGAACTAGTTATGGTTAAGATGAATAAGGTTGATATGAGAGTGTTCATATTGCTAACCCTGGTTAACTATTATTGATCCAACATGGTGTACACGTTTAGGTACGACTACATAAACCTAAATAAAGGTACATTTCATTTGTGTGTAACAAGCTAAGTTCGATCTAACAGTTGAAAGATATTAGCTTGAATCTAATCAGGTTTTCATCTAACGGCGAGTATTGAATGCTTTGTTACCAAGGTAACTTAGATTGCAAACCCTGATTTGGAAACTATATAAAGGAGAACTCTAGCAACAGGGAAACCTAATCCCCACACCTCCTGTGTGATACTAGTTGCATAAGCTAGAGTCGATTCACCTTTAACCTTAGGTTTTTCACGAAACCCTGTAGGTTAACGACTTGAAGACTTCATTGGGATTATGAAGCCAGACCCAACTATTTTCTCTGTAGTTGCGTGATCTGATCTTGATGTTTCTAGTGTATTGAGTACGATCTTCTTTAAGATTGGCTCGAGATTTATTCTCCGATGGGCAAGATAAAAAGTAGTCATAAACATCTTCGTCTCATCGTTTGTGATTCCATAATATCTTGTTTCGCTACCATACGATTAAGATTATTGTGAGGTGATTGATAATACTAGGCTGTTCTTCGGGAATATAAGTACGGGTTATCAATTAGTTTCTGTTCACCTTGATTTATCAAAAGACGAAACAAAACTCGTATATATTTCTGTGGGAGACAGATTTATCTATTATTATAGACTTTTCTTTGTGAGAAAGATTTGTTTATCAAGTCTTCGACTTTGGTTCGTAGCAACTCTTAGTTGTGGGTGAGATCAGCTAAGAGAATCAAGTGCGTAGTATCCTGCTGGGATCTGAGACGTAAGGAGCGCAAATGTACCTTGAATCGGTGTGAGATTTATTAGGGTAAAACTACAGTCCAGTTCGAAGTTCATTGGTAGTAGGCTAGTGTCTGTAACGGCTTAACACATTGTGGTGTTCGAATCTGGACTAGGTCTCGGTTTTTTTTTTTTTTTTTTTTGCATTTGCGGTTTTCCTCGTTAACGAAATTCTGGTGTCTGTGTTATTTCTTTTCCGCATTATATTTTGTTATATAATTAAAATATCACAGGTTGTGCGTTGAATCGATCAATTGGGAAATTCAACCTTTGGTTGTTGATTGAAATTGATTGATCCTTGAACATTGGTCTTTGGTACCGTTCAAGTTATTTCTCATATATTCAACTGGGCTCGTAAATTCTTATTTGCTGATTGTAGATTGAATTGAGAGTTGGATTTACTTTTCTCTAGATTGAGTCTAACTGCCTAGTTGATTTTCTTGAAAGTATATTGGAGTTTTTCTATTCAGATTTCCAAACGGAATATTGGGTGTGGTTGTTAGACCCGCGCTTTTTCAATAATAACGATGACGCCTACGCATCATGAAGTTCTCTCGAGTGAGCAACACGGTATAATGATGTTTTTGCATGCTTCACCGACCAAGAGCTTTATAAATTAAGATGCATCTTCGCTTAATACACCTAGCTTCAACCCCTTTCTCATATATTTCTTATTGATATTTCTGCAAATGGGAAAAGGGGAGATGTTTGACATTGGCCAAGTCCTCATGCTTCCGATAAGGAATTTCAAAAATTGCATCATCTGGTGCAATTTCAATTCTAGGCTAATGCTCAACTTACCAATTGCACCATAGTGGCACAATTTTTCTCTTGGCTAGCGTGATGTACCATGATGGTAAATTTTTTGTTTCAGTCCAACATGCCCTGCACACACAACACAATCTTGAGATAAGCCGATACATCTTTGAGGATGCGTCATTCGAAAGGTACGGGTGTTATATTTTTCTCTAATTTCTATTATTCCGAAGAAAGAATATTCGACTACCCGACTAGAATATTGGTCTAGTTAGTAGTGTTTCCAAAATCCTTTTGAAACTACTAGCAAGAATATTGAAGTTTGTGATGCCAAGTATTATTTCTGATTTCTAGGGTACTTTTGTACAGGAGAAACAAATGTATCAGATGTGATTCTTATTTCTGCAGGGTGTATTGATTCTATAATGAAGATGAAAACTCCCTTTATTGTGTGTAAGATATATACAAAGAAATCTTTTGATAATTTTTGATGGTCAGCGTTGTTGAAAATTCTCAAAACGGTCAGACGTGGATTATTATGACCAATATAATCATTGAGGCGCAATGATATCGCTATACTTGGTAGTATGTGGAAAAGCATGAAGTACATTTGCCGACAAAATGTAGATTCAAAGCTAAAGACAAGAAGTATCATTGACATACGCATCATTGATGGTGCAATGATGCATGTATGAGAATTCTGAGTTAACACAACTCAAGGAATTATTTAAGAACGAAAGACATCTTAGACATTAATCCAAGGCTAGGCCAAGGCCTTGGCGGTGCATGTCCAATAGTGGGAATGCTAAAAATATTATGTTTGCATATTGAGTGCAAATGATGCACCTACCATATGGAACTGATCAATAAACATACTAAGGTAAGAAATGAGGTGACTTTACTCATTTGATTGCATCTAAATGAGTCAAGTGCATGGCGTGGACAGCTATTGCACCATGATGATGCAAGAATGGTCCAGGATGACGGTTGTAAATCAGTTATATGCTACACGCGTGGCAGAGCATGATGATGGATTGGGAGAACATGTCTGCCATTATAACCTTTATATGGCAGGTATAACCACCGAGAACAGGTCTAGCATCAATTGGCGTACACCACAAAAGTATGTTAGTTAAAAACTACATTGGCGTTATAGAAATTGTCAATAGACATACTATGCACATATTAGCACACGATATTGGCATTGCTCTAGCATTATAAATAGACTTGAACGATAATAATTTCGGTGGTATTCGTTATGGTACAAGAACCGGCCCCTTATTTGCAGATTTGCAGATTGAGAGTTAAGCTTCATTCGAATGAATACCGTTATAGATTCCCTTGTTGGGAAAACTTGGTACCTTCCTTTTTTTGCAATAAAATGGACTCAATTTATGTCGTATTACGATACTCAAAATATTGCCGGTACAAAAATCAACCGATAAAATCGCCCACATCAGTTGGTACAAACCGATACAATGAGAAATTTGACATGGATATTTTTGTAGTATAAAGAGAATCGGTATTATTGAAATAATGAAAAATTTCCATGCATCCTTTTTAGTATTAAGAGTTACCATAGACGTGGTAATAAATGGCGAGATCTCTCAAAAATACTTCACATCCCAGACATTCTTTAGTAGCAGAGATACGATACCTTTTTCGTATATTAAAATGGAAGATACAATACATGGGTGTTATTGAATACTTTTGTGACAAATCATATACCTTCTTGTAAGATATGATACCTATCTAATTGTAATTGATGAATCTTAGGGTATCATATACCTTCTTGTAATAATCCCTTAGTAGATTAATGAATTTCATGCTTCAAAAAAAAAAAAAAAAAGATACTTTTGTGACAAATCAATTTTAGCCAGTGACAAATCAATTTTAGCAAATATAAAGTGATTATAGTAAAACCCCATTGTGACAATTAAATTAGGACATAAGGAGTATTGGTTAGATTAAATCTGGACAACACGTGATTGGTACCCATGTTACCAATGTTGCAAAAACATGTGGCTATCCTATCTTTTGAAGCATTATAATTAGACAACTTAAGTAGTACATCCGTATATTTTTCAGTGGTTCTAAACGAACTGCCGAAATAAAAACTAAGGGAAAACCGTTGTCTCACATGTTGGTAGGAGTCCTTTGGGTAGCTAAAACTTTTGGGCTCCGTTCAATAAATGTGGTATGGAGCCCTGCTTTATTAAGAGTTTTTGTATACGTTTGTCGTTCTATCTGGTGTTGGGAAATTACCTTTCGGTAATACTCGGAGGGGGCACTATTTTAAAATTCGTTCAGGCACCTCGTATGACCAGGACGGGAGACAATCTCTAGATAAGAATAAAAAGATTGCCGTATCATTTGTGTATTTTCAAGAGTGCTGTGAGTTAGCCGTCGTATTTTTCCTCTTCTTGATTCAGTTCTTCGGAAATCTGTATTTTCATCGCAAATTCAAAATCCTAAGTATTTAGATTCTTTCCTCTTTCTTTCTGCTCATCTATTTTCCCATAAATGGATTAATGGGACACTGGAACATAAATGCACTGCCCCAACTCTGATTTTTGTTAGGTATGAGGTTGAGAATCAACTAAAAACAATTCGAAATTCTAGAAGCAGTAGAATCACTCACTTACCTTAAAACCAAACAAGAAATACACTAAACTTTTAAGGTTTCCAACTACACTTTCACTCTGAGTAGTTAGCTGTTGGATGGCATCATGGCCGGGCCAATAGGGAAAGCAGGGAAAGCCCCACTTCGGGGGCAACAAGGCCCAGGGGGCAACAAATTAGTTGTTCTCAATTTAGGTTTTTGTTAAAAATAAAAATATTTTAGGTGCTTATTCATAATTATGTCAGATATACCTTGACAAAGTATTGAATAGTCGGTGCTAAAATGGAAGTGTTCCACCCATTCCATCGATAATCATTACCATGCGGGATTACAAAAGAAAGAAAAATTATCGTGAGCTTCTAGGATTTAGGATTGAAGTTGTAAAGGTTTTCTAATTCTCATGTTCAATCTCTCATTCTTCTTTTATGATGTTGTATATGTTTATTCTCTAGATAGTTATAAGCTCTTGATATTGTTCGATCGCTCTAAAAAAATGTTCATTGATGTAATTATGGGGCAACAAAAAAACTGTACGCTTCAGGGCAAAAACAACTCAGGACCGGCCCTGATGGCATTGAATCTATATCACTTTAGTTCGGTTGCCTAGTCCCTCATTCCCTCTTATGTTCGATATTTACCCTACTCCAGCTGTCGGTCAATTTGCAAAAAAGACTAAAACAAATATTTGACTCAAATGTGCGTAAAATAAAGACGTTTCATTCTTGTTTTTTTTGGACCGATTGTGTACAGAAGAACCGTAGTTTCCCTTGTGAGCTAGGCCTAAACGGTTACAATAGTTTGTAAGGTGAGTTTTTCATGCCAGCCTCGTGTCTAGGCCTGATAACTAAATGTTTATCCGTTTAATACAGACCTTGAATCCTTTACCTTGAAGTTGAACGCAAAAGTACTGCAGAAGGAAAGTTGGTGCTGGATACATTTCTAAATATCTCTCTACCCATGCAAGTTCAAAAATTAGGTATAGTGATGATGTTGAAAGTAAAGAGCATGCTGGTAGATTCATTAGGTTGGGAGTAATTAATATCTTGGTTACAGCTTAACTCATTAACTAGCTACGCTACAATTTATTTCCCATTTTTGTTATGTCTTTAATTTTCTTTGCTTTCCGATGAACATTTACTATATGGACCTATAACTTCATTATTTGATCAAAACGAAACCATTTTCACTGTCATTTGTATACCATACTAACAATGTCTTTTGTAGTGGTGTTTGCCAGTATTTAGGGTGAAAGAATTTAGAGGGACTAGAATTTTGGTGTTTAGAGAGATTTAGAGGGAGTCATGAGTTTGGCACTTGAATATATTTAACTAGTTTTGAAAGAGAGTTGAAGAATCTTTAAATGAATGTATCTTGATAATGTTAAAGAAGTACTAATCTTCTTCATTTTCGCCGATACTCTCATTAGGAATTCTTTGCACTACTGGTTGGTCACTTGATCAGCTTTCTACCCAAGAGTTTATTTAAACGACCTCACTCTTCTTTTATCTCTAAGCTAAACACAAAACAATCACTCTAAATTCTTATACTAAATTTCTTCTTAATTTGTTTTAACTTTCGTGATCAGTATTTAAGTATGGGCAATCTAGAAATTACTTCAAGAATTTTTGGTGTACTTCATCTCGTTGGCTTAGTCCTTTTCAGCTTTCATGGATTCTGCTATTCCGAACAAGGTAATAATTAAATCACTCATTCAGGTTTCAGGCAATAAATACATTCTTTGGTACAATTTGTTTCATCAAATGATTCAGACTTTACACAGTGTGAAATTTATTACATGTTCTGTACTATGATGATAGTACAAAATGGTGTTTAAAGAGTGTAAGAAAAATAAATTTATTGGGTCTCATATTTTTTTAGAGATGCACACTAGAATGATCATTTTAAAATGCAAGTACAAAGATGATGAACTTGTAAAAATTACTTTCATCTTAGTACCAATTCAAAGAACGTGAGTACAAGAAAATAGCATTAGTAAACCATAAATTTACCATTGCCTAAACGATTTTATTTTGTTTTTGCAGCTCCGAATTACTCATTCGTTCATGAAGCAACCACGGCGCCGAACATATCGTACTACGACTACATCATCGTAGGTGGAGGAACTGCAGGGTGTCCATTAGCAGCTACTCTCTCATCAAACTACAAAGTCTTGCTGATAGAAAGGGGTGGAGTACCATATGGAAACTCCAACATCACAAATTTAGGTTCATTTGGCAGTGCTTTAGCAGACCTTTCTCCGGGTTCACCTTCGCAACGTTTTATATCAGAAGACGGGGTGATTAATGCTCGTGCAAGAGTTTTAGGTGGTGGGAGTTGTTTAAATGCAGGGTTCTATACGCGTGCTGGAACTGAATATGTTAAGACTGCTGGTTGGGATGGAAGGCTTGTTAACGAATCTTATCAATGGGTCGAACGGAGAGTGGCCTTTGAACCACCGATGTTAGAATGGCAAACGGCTGTTAGAGATGGGTTACTTGAAGCTGGTATTTTGCCTAATAATGGATTTACTTATGATCACATGAATGGTACTAAAGTTGGTGGCTCAATCTTTGACCGTGATGGTCATCGACATACCGCAGCTGATTTACTTGAATATGCCAACCCCAAGGGACTTACCGTTTTATTACATGCTACCGTTCACAAGATCATGTTTAGGACAAAAGGTACGTATGAATTTTACCAACTCGGTCAAGAACTGTCCGAGTCATTCTCAAACCGATCCACTCAGTTTTTAAAACAGTTTCAGAACATGATTTAAGTAATTGCATGCTTTGGATTAATGCAGGAAAAGTAAGACCAGAAGCCCATGGAGTGTTGTTCACTGATGCGTCTGGCGTAAAACACAGGGCCTACTTGAACAAATCATCATCGAATGAGATCATAATCTCGGCAGGTGCATTGGGAAGTCCTCAATTGTTAATGCTGAGTGGTGTTGGACCAGCAGCTCATTTGAGATCCCTCAACATTACAGTTCTGGTTGATCAACCTCTTGTTGGCCAAGGGATGTCTGACAATCCTATGAATGCCATCTACATTCCTTCCCCTGAACCAGTTGAGGTCTCACTTATACAAGTTGTGGGTATTACTCCTTACGGAAGTTACATTGAAGCTGCAAGTGGTGAGAATTTTGCTTCTCAGGCCATGGAGAATGATAAACCCCAAGTAAATGATGATCTACCGCGACAAAGGAATTTCGGAATGTTCTCACCTCAGGTACCTTTTCTATACCCTATATGGCTCGAATATTTCAAAGTTTTGCTGCGCTAACTGATCTTTTTCTTGATTTTGTGAAGACTGGGCAAATCTCAATTGTGCCACCAAAACAAAGAACACCAGAAGCAATAGCCAAGGCAGTAAAGCTAATGAACGAGCTTGATTCAAGAGCATTTAGAGGAGGGTTTCTACTTGAAAAAATTATGGGTCCGTTATCAACTGGGCATCTTGAACTCAGAAGCAAAAATCCTTATATCAACCCCATAGTCACTTTTAACTACTTTAAGGATCCAGAAGACCTTCATAGATGTGTTCAGGGTATTCAAACGATCGAAAGAGTAGTCGAATCAAATGCATTCTCCAAATTCAAGTACCCTATATACACTCTATTCTAAAATTGTTTCTTTTCTTCTAAACTGTAGTTGTGCGCACAGTACTTGAAACTGATTACACTGAGAATTTGTTGCAGGTACCCATACCTTACTTTGCAACAACTCCTAAACATGACAGTTGGGTTTCCAGTAAATTTGCTTCCAAAACATGACAACACGTCGACATCGTTGGAACAGTACTGCAAGGATACAGTGATGACTATATGGCATTACCATGGAGGTTGTCAAGTTGGTATGGTTGTTGATCACGATTACAAAGTTCTTGGTGCTGATGCACTTAGAGTTATCGATGGTTCGACATTTAATTACTCTCCTGGTACTAATCCTCAAGCTACTGTAATGATGCTTGGAAGGTAATTAGCAATATTATCTCAGCTTCACCATAACTATATGTCAACTAAGCTCTTGATATTAATTAGATGTAAATTTTCTTTTGATGTAGGTACATGGGGATCAGAATGCTAGATGATAGGATCACATCAGAAGGATTTGCAATTGATACTGAAAGCATCAAGAAGAACTTTTAAGCATACGGCTCAAGGAAAAACATTGGAAGAAGAAAACAAAAGTGGAAGTCAATCTTAATTATTAAAAGTAATTAGAGGTGTATTTGGCTAATTATTGATTTTTAGATGAACTTTCATCAATTAATACTAATTAAAATTAAGCAATAAATTCAATATTTGCTTGTTCCATTCATCAGAAAGTAAAAAAATTACTACTTGCTTGAATGAATTTCTTACGCCCAGTGGGTTTCAGCTGTTACTTTTATCAGTACTTCGATAATTCACCATAGAATTTTGTCTAGCGCTAAGGTAATCAGAACTGAACTGAACTCCAGCGCTAGCAGATACCAAAACCTAATTCAAATTGTCAAGTGTCCACCACAACATTCTGTATGGCTTCATACTCCCACAACATTAATAGGTTCTGATGAGGCATCTGGTGGTTGTGGGGCTCATGAGGCCGAGGTGTAGACAAATGTGAAGGTGGAGAAAGCTTACGCTGGAGGAATCTCTCCCAAATAGATTTGGCTGAAGAATCTGAACCAAGAAGCTTAGACAAAATGGAGGAACTGAGTAAGGAAATAGTTGCAAGGAAAGAAGCATTTACAATGGCAATGGAGACAGCAGTGAAGGCCAAGGAAGGGAAACTAGGTATAGAACATGAGTTGATGAAGTGGAGACCTGAATATGAACACCAGCGCCAAAAAAAGGACCAAATGCGGCTAGTTGAGGAAAAATGCCAAATTAACCACCTGGAGCTCCAAGAAGGAGCTTTGAAGTGACAACAGACAAAAAGGACACTTAACAACTAGAGGTCACTCTTCCTGCAAGGTCTCTCTTGAGCACGAAATTATACACAAGGAGATTACTCAGAATCCGAGTCTTCTCCAGAAGTAATGTTGAGGACGAGAAAAAGAGATCATTCTTTCCATGTCTGTAATTGTTCCTGAGAAAGAAATCAGAAACACTGGTGTCAGCGCCACTCTCATATCCTGATTGTATGTATACATGTTTAATGAATAAATCACAAAAATCGAATCATATACCTTCAATTCATAAAGATGCGCAACTAAATAATCAAAATGCACCAAGTGCCAAGGCATTTTATTTTTTACCTAAGTTTAATGAATACATATTGGTGTCACAAACCACCACTAATCATATCTGAAGGCAATTTAGTATGATGAATCAATCACGTTCAGCACACATGGTATTATCCCCTTACTGACTAACAAAGAAAACTAACATAGAACCACCGAAAATGGGAGTAACCTAAAAAAAGAGAAATGAAAAGAAAACACAGCTAATGCAGATCATTATACCAGTTGAAATATGACATTTGAAACTTTCCCCCTCGATTTCATATTTGAACATCTAAGATCAAAGTGTTTCTTCAAGAGACTGGTGGAAGTATTGTCGGCCTTGGCTTTAACGCAAATGCATGCATATGAGAAACAAAAAAATTGATGCCCATGGAAGAATGATAACGTAGCTGTTCATATCCCTTGGTTCTGGTGTTGTAAGCCCAAATATACTTCCTGTAGGCGAGTACAACCACATTTTTGTCAACTGGACTGAGTCCTATAGCCTGAATTTGTAAAATGATTTCTTCAAATTCATCAACCATTATTGCTCTTCCATTCAACCAAGACACCATTTCTGTTAACATGTCAAAAAACTTGATATCCTTGTGCACCAAATACCAGTCTTCCTCGAACACCCATACACTTAAACTCCTCTCCGTATCCTCGATTCTTGCGTAACAGATTAATCCTTCAGATTCCCCAAGATAATGGATCATATACTCACGCACAACATCCATGGCAGGCAAATTAATCAACCTACATTCATTACCACGGGTTTCATGATTGTTTCTGTTAATACTGAAAGCTAAAATATTGCCATGATCTTTTAGCATCCAATAAAAAAACCATTATCAGTAACAAAATGGGCAAAAGAGGGGAAATCCCAAGTAAAATATTGAGGACGTAAAACCTCATAGATATTCCATTCACCAAAAACAGAAGAAAATATTGCAACTTTAAATTCTGTAGCCGCATCCAAATTGTGGTATGCAGATAACCTTATAACTCACAGAATCAGATTCATTACTACATACGAAACCCGTTGCCATAAAATCCAAACTTTCTGATGGCATTAATGGTGGAGGAAATGAAACCCATTTCTTC
Organism: Papaver armeniacum; assembly: GCA_023531295.1. Lineage (NCBI taxonomy): Eukaryota > Viridiplantae > Streptophyta > Magnoliopsida > Ranunculales > Papaveraceae > Papaver > Papaver armeniacum. The sequence continues at coordinate 27,542 of JAJJWW010003110.1, read as the reverse complement.
GTGAGTGGATTACAAACAATATATCTCCTCTGATTTGATAATACTGTACTGCAGAGAATCAAACCCTTACTTGAACCTAATATGCCTAAATCTGGTATTCCACGGTAATAATTATTTGGGAAAATTGGGTTCAGAAAGCTAAAAGAGAAATCCATTCCGAACACGATGAGATACAAATTGTGAATGTGAATCAGGATATGCAATTGTAAAATTACTACTGAATTTGTTACCTCGGAATCGGTCTTCCCGTGAATTAGAAAGATGAGTAAAAAATCCCCATGGTAATGATGAATTGTTAAGCTCATACCAACTGTTCATGAAACTAGAGCTTGAAAGAATTGAAAACCATAACTTGGATACACACCTGAATTTGAAGATTGAATCCAGAGGAAAATGAAGCAATATCTCAAAATAAATATCGTCTGTTAGGCACGTTCCAGTAATTGAATTTGAAGAAGAAAAAGTAGAATAAGAAGGGTTCTCTTCATCGTCACTATCATAGATCTGTAGAAGATCCATGGCTATTGATAGAGATTTCAGAGTGATTTTGGAATTTGTTTCTTTTTTCTTTTTTTTTTTGGGAGGGAAATTCGTTGAGAAACCCTAGATTTTAAAGACGAATGAGGGTTTATAAAAACTATATGCCGGTGTTATAACTTACCGGTGTTCTTATCTATTGGTTAGTTTCTATCTTACAAAATTGGTTTAATGCGATTCGATGCACACTCAAAAGTTACTTTTTGACTTCTAATCGTTTTGGTATAGAATTTAAAACTAATTTATAGAAGGAAAAGTCACAGACGCGCACGCTCAGAAGTTACTTATTAACTTCTATAAATTAAAAAGTAAGAAGTCGGTTTGTGTATAAAATTATAAAACGACTTTTAAAAACAAAAGAAATAACTTTTGGGGAAGCAAATAGTTTTTCTTCTAACTTCTGCTTCTGATTTCTACTTCTGGACGAGGTAATGCGCCAACGTAATGCAATATAGTCTAATTTTTAAACACCCGATTTATTCAGAACAAAGCTTAACCATGAGGTTTTTAAATAAATTTCTCGATCATTGATGTAAGAGGCAGATTTAATTGCAACGATAGTATCTACTTCATTTTTTTTTTTAATTTTGTGGAGTAATTTGGTATTTCTTTCTATCAAGATCGACTACTCACCAAACATGACGAGGTAATTAAGTAATTTTGTATAAAATCGTGAATAACATTATTTCAATGTCTTGTCCGACCCTCGAGACACAATCCTGATGTGAAATGCATCAGTGTTACATACATGTCAAACAGAGTCAAACTTAAGGTCCTTTGGAACTGGTTTTCCATATTTTTAGTTCTTGTTAATAGGAGGCAAAAATTGGATTTGAGAAGAAAAAGAAATGACCAGCATAAAAGATTTTTGTTAGAGGGAGAGCAAAAAGCGATCCGAGGAGAGCGAAAATCGTAGTTGACTCGCTAACAAGGACCTATTCAATACACTTTAATGACTCAGACCAAATTATCCTTCCTAATTACACCCACTAATGCATGATTAATCACACACATCCTCTAGGTACAATTGAAAAGATTAACAAAAAAGTCAAATTTTGTTTTTAATATCGTTCCTGTTTTAAACAAATCTTTGTGATCAACTTTTATTCTTCGACCATTTGTATTCATTCCATTCCTTTGGAAACAAAAAAGAGGGATCATTCATTTTCACACTGATTATTCTTTTGATTGTTTTCAAAAAAAAAAAAAAAAATCTTGATTTGGGTCATATAACTACGGTATTATAGTTCAAAGTTCAACTACTTTTCCATCAATGTTTGACCTAAGAATTCTCACGGATTGAAACAGAAAACACAAAAACTAAACAAAGTGATTAAAAGAAATCAGTTCAAATCTTATAAATGATAACAACTTATAAAGAAGATGGAAACCTATCGATCAAAAAAAGAAAAAGAAAAAGAGATTGAAATCTTCAAGTTCCAAGGTCATGATAAACGTATTCTCAAGTTTTTAAAATACCTTTGTAATTCGATTTCTCTTGATTTTGGCGGACACAAGATATACTTATACATAATACATATGTTTACGTATGACAATGGTGAAGAACGGTTTTCAGATTCGGCGAAAAGCGGGAGAAGTTGTTTGTGGGGGAGCACTGTGTCATTAATGGGTATATTTAGTAAGGATAATTTGGTCCGAGTCATGAAAATATATTGGATAGGTCCTAGTTAGAGAGTCAACTATGATTTTCGCTCTCCTCGGATCACTTTTTGCTCTCCCTCTAACAAAAATCAGCATAAAAAGGGTCAAATTGTTATCATCCATGTTTAGGTAACACGTTGACCCTTCAAGACAAATTACAAATGTAGATGTGTTTTTTCGATCAGAAGTGTACTTTTATGATTGTTTGATCAGCATCACAATCTTAACCTGATTACTAAAGTTTTGATCTTGATATTTTGATTATATTCCTATATAAGTCGTTCTATGAACAATAATTTGGAGTGAATTATAAGAGAGAAGTTATGTTAGAGCATAGCTCGGTTGAACCCATCAAGTGTTGGAATGTCAAGTTTGCTGTCATATTTTAGTGAATCAAAACTCCTATAAGAGTCGCTTGATTATGTACTAGAGACAACTTCGTATAGGTTAGACTAGAAAGTCTAGGAATGTGAGACATACAAGTATTACTCAAAGACCTGAAGAACGTGAAGAAGGAAGAAACGGGAAAATCGTGGTTCAGATCTTCAAATGTGTCGATATTTATGGTCTCTTTCTATCAAAATGAGTTCATGGAACACATGCTACAATCGATTGATTTATTAAATAGTTTTTAAACATTGAATAGTGATTGATTTTTTTTCTCTCTATTTCTTTGAATCTAGTACAAACATTGAATTTCTTAAATTACTTTATGTATATTGTATTAAAGAAATGGAGAGGGTCAACTGGAGTTTTTTTTTTTTTTTTTTTTCCAGTATTGTGAATGCAGCTTCGTAATTGAAAAGGTCCTTCAATCGTTGTTTTAAAGGGGTATAAATAGGGTTCATATATCGATCTAAGTAATTTGAGTGGAAAGATAATAAGAGGTACCAATTTTCTTCATTTAATGAGAGTTTGATCATTTTTTTTCCTTTGTTTCTTTAACTGTTCTCTGTAGTCATTGCGATGTCTTTTTTTCTGGATAGATCCGTCGAAAAGAAAAATGTTAGAATAATCAAACAAGGCTTTCCAATCAATGGCATTATTTTTTAATTGGTTTGGATGTAATTCATTTTGTAGCAATCATTTAAAAATATTTTAGGATTAAATCTAATGGTGAGAGGCATCACTGGAATGTAATCATTTTTTTTTTGTTATGATAGCCGTGATTGATATTTAGGACACATATTTACAGGGTAGTAGTAGGTACAGATATGAGAATTGTGCCCGAGTACTTTCTTATGAATTCTATCTTTATGTTACTTTCTTTGTTGGGCCTATGAATAATATTCTTATGTTGTGTAAAGTCAAAATGTGTTTGTTGTGCTAGAGCACATTTTTATGTTAGTACTTGGTGCAATTTATCTAATCAAACTTATAAAAATCTTGTAGGTCATGAAGCCCGTCCATGAAACATTTGAAGTTTTCTATTCTCCTCTCGCGACCGTAAGATATTTTGCTCTTATTACTTTAAGCTACTTGAGGTGGGGGTTTGGCATCATTAACCTTAGTTCTTTATTATTGAACACACTTTTATTACCATATTCTTGTAATTTTCGGATAGACATTGGCTTTATGGATCTTTGATCTATATAATGTCAACTATCGTAAAGTGCTACGTCTTAGTGGAGATCAATTCATGACTACATTCAATACTTTATGATTGTGATAGTAATTTTCGCAAGTGACATGATCTGCTTGGTTTTACACCATGTGTGAAATAATTCTATTGCTATGGGGGTAAGATCTTACCATTTGAGTAACTTTTAATGGTGTATGTTTAATCATCATATAATTACAAACTGGTTGTTGATAGTATAGATTGTTTTTTTTTCTACAGATAATGGCTTACACTTTACCGGTAGGAAATGTGGTCTACATGCATTACATGCATAGAGGCTCTCTCACAAGTCTATGCAAAACCATTGGGCAGTGATGATTCCTAAAAAGGTAAGTGATTTACCAAAATGAACATTTTCTTATTATTAAAAAAGGAATGTGTAGCAACGATACCTTTTATTTGATATTAAAGGTACCAATCTTTCGTGAAGTCTTCCATACGGACATGGTCACATCGCTCTCAAAGGTGTGTTGCTTAAATTTTTTCAGTTTTCAATTTTTTTAGCATTTATAATATAGCCTTATAATTCATTCTCATCTTTTAGTTAAACTCCCCTTTTTCGATAAATTGTTTTTTTTCGAAAAACAAGATGCACTTGCATTATAAAATAGTATGAAAAATATGGATGCATCCAACCACTTCATCCCACCATCATGTAAATAGAAAGCTGGCACAAAAACTTAATATTGAATTATTTTCAGTTTGTTGTTGCATCTAGAATCATTTTTACCGGCACAAAACACTTATTGTACCCCCAAGGCCCAACGAAAATGAATTCCAAATGTTCAACACTTCACACCAATCTCCCACAAATCCAGGTGACATATCTGTTTGACCATGGATGATGGTGCAAGAGGACCACACCCATCATTTTATTTTTGTAATCAATTTTTATGTTTCTCTAGACCAGGCGGTGACCAATTTGACTTACTTTTCAATACCGAATCTGGGGAACATTTTCCACAACAATTCGTAAAGGTCAGGAGCTATCGTCACTATTTTTTTTTATTCATGATGCGATCCGTTCAAAGATGGATAAAACTATTAACATCATTTTCTTAAGATAAATTTATTTTTTTATTTTTTTGAAGATAAATAATTTATCATTAATTTGAATATATAGGTTAATAAGGGTAAAAAAAAGGTGAATCTATCGGTTCCCTCTTAAATTTTCCAGCAAATATTAGAAGTGGGCCGGATTCGAAATGGAAAATTTGGTAAAACTATAAATCCCATGAAAAGCACTTACTCGAGGAATTTGGAAAGCCAAATAAGCCAAAAAAAAAAAAATATTAAAATTTCACCAAATTTCACGACTTCTTTTAAAATTCCACCAAACCCACCATTTATTATTCGTAGGAAAATATTTCTTGTGCCCAGAGGCCTCCACTACCGCTGACATGAATTCTCAAATGCACACTCTTAACACCAATTTTTCCAAAAATATAATCCACGCGACACATTGCGATTGAGTATAAAAATAAAACAATAAATGGTCAAATGTTGAGTAATAGGATAAACTGTGTTCAAGAAAAAAGATAACGGCGTCCGCCTTTAATTCAAAATTTTAGATGGTTTGAGGTCAACCATATGCTGATAATTTCGTTTACGGAAACAACCATCCTAAACAAACCTCCCAAAACAAAAAAAAAAAACAACCCCTCACATGAGAATGGTACCCTTCTTTCCTAAAATCAGTAGCGGTACTTTTGAGGCAACCTTGTAGAGAATTGTGAGGAGAAGATCTTTTACAAAATCTTGGGTGAGGAAGTGAGGTCTCTTTATGAAGATATTCATTTTCTTTCGGAGATTAATTTGATTGAATAACGATTTCTTTTTGTCTTATGTTGAGCGATGGGACCAATGTCCATCGCCAAATCTGTAAATTCCAAAAGGTGGCCGCAAAATCCTTGGCACAGAAGATCCAGGGTGCCAAATCATTGCCGAATAATCAACATCTCCCTGTCAAAAACCTTTTCACATATTTTTAATTAATAGTGTGGTCCCATGCTTTACAGGATCTTCCCCTAATTAATCATGAACCTCTAATCCCACTAGATTAAAACCCACTAGAGTCAATCGCGAAATAAAGTAAGCGACACTAGACGACGAAAAGACGCAACAGAAAGGCGTACAACTAACGACCATGTTAAATATCTGTTTTTTGATTTAATACTTTTTACTAGCAAACCTCAAAATTCCATTACCATTATAGTCTTCTGTTGAAAGAAGAAAATGCCCTAGAGTTTATTATCTTCTTCTCCGTAATTATCTCTACCACCTTTATTAAATTTGTAGAAGCTCTATTCAGAGTTGCTAGAAGCCTAGAAGGAATTTAAAGTTCGTCATCATTGTTACATCGTGAGTGTTCATTCTTTTCTCTAATAGTTGCATTTATTGATGGTAATAGTAGAATTTATTATTGATGATGAAGTAAGTTAAAGAAGGAACAATGAGGAAAATCATATTTCGGATCTTCAAACGTGTCGATGTTTATGGTCTCTTTCTATCAGCATGAGTTCATGGAACACATGCTACAATCGATTGATTTAATAAATAGTTTTTAAACATTAAATAGTGCTTGTTTTTATTTCTTTGTTTCTTTGAATCTAGTAGAAACATTGAATTTCTTAAATTACTTTATGTATACAGTATTAAAGAAATAGACAGGCTCAAATGGATTTGATTTTGTTTCTTTTCATTATTGTGAATGCAGCTTCGTAGTTGGAAAAGGTCCTTTAATCGTTGTTTTAAAGGGGTATAAAAAAGGGTTCATATATCGATCTTAGTAATTTGAGTTGAAAGATAACAAGAGGTACCAATTCTCTGCATTTAATGAGAGTTTGATCATTTTTTTCCTTTGTTTCTTTGACTGTTCTCTTTAGTCAATGCGATTTCTTTTTTTATGGATAAATCTGTAGAAAAGAAAATGTTAGAATAATCAAACAAGGCTGTTAAATCAGTGATTCAATATTTGATTTCTTGGTATTATTCTTTAATTGGTTTGGATGTAATTCATTTTGGAGCAATCATTTAAAAATAATTCACGATTCAATCTAATGGGGAGGCACCGCTGGAATGTAATCATTTTTTTTTGGTCATGGTAGCAGTAGGTACAGAAATGAGAATTGTTCCATAGCACTTTCTTATGAATTCTTACTTTATGTTACTTTGTTTGATGGGCCTGTTAACTTTCTTGTTAAAGTTGATTGTCTTTGTTGGGCCTATGAATAATATTCTTATGTTGTGTAAATAAAAATGTGTTTGTTTGGTTTGAGCACATTTTTGTGTTAGTACTTGATGCAATTTATCTTGTTCTTATGTTGTGTAAATAAAAATGTGTTTGTTTGGTTTGAGCACATTTTTGTGTTAGTACTTGATGCAATTTATCTTATCAAACTTATTAAAATCTTGTAGGTCATGAAGCCCGACCATGAAACATTTGACATTTTATATCCGCCTCTCGCGGTCATAAGTAATTTTTCTCTTATTACTTTAAGCTACTTGTACTGGGGATTTGACATCATTAACCTTAGTTTTTTCTTTTTAATTATTGGACACAATTTTATTATCAATTGCTTGGGATTTTTGGATGGGAATTGGCTTTATGGATCTTTGGTCTATATAATGTCAACTATCGTAAAGTGTTGCGTCTTGGTGGAGATCAATTCATGAGTATGATAATAATTTGAGTCATGCTGTCACACGCGCATTCGCGTGACAGCATAAATGAACTCGCGGCTAGCAGTCGTTGGATTCATTTGATGCTCTTGAGATCTCGATATAAATATATTTTTTTATTTTTTTGGAATTTTATTTACTAAAACACCGTTACACTTTCATTTAATTATAACTAAACCCTCTTCTCTACTTATCATCTTCTCCATTTTGGTTACCAAAGAGTAGTTAAGATAGTACAGAAAGATCAGAGAACTTACATTAGTAAGGAGGATTTTCAAAGTCATTTATATATTTTAAAGTGATCCGATTTGGTTATCATCAACTAAATGAAGCGTTTATGGTTTGAAGATTTCGATTGTAGTTGGAGTATTTGTAATATTAATCGGTATTTGGATTAGTTACTTTGGATCGTAAACCCGTCATCCTTCTCTTTGAATCATCAGAGCTCTTTATTTTGATTTTATTTGTGTCAACAGAAGTATTGATCAGGTCACACAAGATTGTCGAGTATCTCCACAAACAAAGGAATCTGTTCAACTAACCACAACCAAGTCTGGTCATCAACTATCTCCGACTAATATTTAGGATCTTCATATATTTACATTTTACAGTTTTTGAATAATGTATCCGCCTTTGCTATAAATAGAAGATCTCAGACTCCATAACCTTTGTGGAAGTCATTCACCAAATACAATTTCTGTCTTGGTATCAGCCTTTCGATCCAAGTTCAGCTTTCGCAACTATCAAAAACAAAACAAATCAAATCAAAACCAGAAACACAAAACCCAACAACACAAAACCCTAACACACAACGGCAGACACTACAAATACCCTTCGACAAGTTCAAATCCATCACCTAGTTACCTTGAAACACACCGAGACAAATCATATATTATGGAAGGCTCAATTTAAGCCTATCTTGAAAGGTTATGATCTCACAGGGTTTGTGGATGGTACCAAAGAAAAACCAGCAAAAACTCTTCCAGACAGTGAAGATATCAATCCTACTTTCACTGCTTATGAATCTCAAGACTCACTGATCGTTGGATGGTTGAATTCAACTCTAACACCTGAAGTTCTCAGCGTAGTTGCAAAACTTGAAACTTCAAAGGAAATATGGGATGCACTAGAGATAGAGTTTGCTCCTAAAACATTTGCTCACCAGATGAATCTCAAAAAACAGCCCCATAACTTGAATAAAGGTAATAGGACTTTGAAGGCTTATTTAAATGATGCTAAGCGTTTGTTTGATCATCTTGCAGAATCTGTTACGCCGTACCTGCTAACGAGATGAAACAGTCCATTTGCAATGGATTAAATCAGGCTTATGATCCAATTGTTACTGCTTTGAGCACTGCTGAAACAATGGATATTCAGACTTTCAATACTCATCTTCTCACATTTGAGATGCGGCTTGAACATCAACTGTCACAGATCCAGCAGCCAATTGCAAATATTGTCACTTCCAACTCAGCTTTCCAAAGCATGAATCCACCAAGAGGGTTTAACAATCAACCCAGAGGACCACCTCCACCAAACAACAACAATCATCGACCTCAACAAACCGCAGAGAGGTGCTGCTCAAGGAGAGATTTTCTGCCAAATATGCAAGAAACGAAATCACACAGCAGATCGTTGTTGGTTTCTCTATGAAAAGAGCAATGCAAACCCTCACAAATCTCCATCCGCTTATATTGCCTTCCCCGGAGGTTCATCTGACGCACAATGGGTAACGGATACTGGTGCTACACATCATTTGACTGCAGATATCCAAAACTTGAGTACCCCCCCATGAATATGATGGTACTGATCAGGTCAAAGTTGGTAATGGTAATTATCTTGAGATTGCAAACACTGGTACAACATCATTTACTCATAATTCACGTTGTTATCATCTAAATAACATCTTTCATGTACCGCAAATCAAGACTAATATGCTTTCAGTCATCGCTTTGCAAAGATAACAATGTTTATTTTGAATTTCACACAAGTTTCTTTGTTGTGAAGGACAATTCAACGGGCGTCATGCTGCTGCTGGAGGAATAGGAATGGGTTATACATCTTTGATGGAGTAGGTGGTTTAAATGATTCAGTTTCTCCAAAGTCTTTTGTCTCTGCCAGTCTTCTTGTATGGCACCAGCGATTAGGCCATCCCATTCTCAGTACTGTCTATAGAATAGTTCGCAATTTTTCACTTCAAGTTACAAATAAAAAGTTTGATTACTGTCATTCTTTTCATATCAGTAAAAGTGCTAAAATTCCATTTCCAGTTAGTTCCACTACTTTCAGTAAGCCTTTAAGTTTATTTGTTTTTGACATTTGGGTGTCTCCTCATTAATCAATAAATGGTTTCCGTTATTATATGCTTCTTATGGATGTTTTCTCGCACTTTACATGGATTTTTCCTTTGGTCCAACGATCAGATGCTTTGCAAACCTTCATACATTTTCATAAACAAATTGAAAACCTTACTCAGCATAAGATAAAGATCTTCCAATCTGATAATGCTCTAGAATATAAAAAGTTAACTTCATATTTAAAGAATTGTGGCATACAACATCGTTTCTCTTTCCCCCATACATCAGCTCAAAATGGAATTGATGAGCATAGAATTAGGCACATCACTGAGAGTGGACTAGCGTTGCTATTTCAGGCTACTATGCCTAAAGATTATTGGCCTGAAGCGTTCACTATTGCTTGTTTTCTAATCAACAAAATTCCCAAATTTGTTTCTGAGTCAAAAACTCCACTTGAGTTATTGTTTTCAAAAAAACCAGATTACTCATTTTTGCGTGTCTTTGGTTGTTTAGCGTATCCATGTCTTCGTCCTTATAACTCAAACAAGCTAGAGCCTAGGTCCTTACCTTGTGTTTTTCTAGGTTATAGCAATGCGCACAAAGGTTATTTCTGCCTTCATCAATCAACCAATAGAAAGTACATTTCGCGGCATGTTCGATTTGTTGAAAACTCATTCCCATTCGCCTCTCCTCAGCAGCAAACATCTGTGAATTGTCAGGAAGTTTGATCTACAAGTACACAGTTCTTATCATCTGCAGCATTCAGACCATGTCTGCCTATAACTCCTCCATTGGCTCAGCAAAATATGTCGGATCCTATACAACCAGTTTATCCGGTTCCTGCTATTTCAGAAACACCTGCATTGTCTGCTACAGATGTTGCACAGGATAATGCTTCAGCTACATCAGATGCGCCATCACCTACTCATTCTGTCAACATGAATCCAGTGACAGAGCAATCAGTTCAAGTAATTGATCAACAACAAGGTCATACTACTTGACGAGAGCTAAGGCAGGTATCACCAAACCTATTTAGAAACTGTGCTTAAATACTACCAAACATCCGTTGAATGATGCTGAGTTTATGGAACCTACCTGCTACTCTAAAGCTTGTACAATTCCTGAGTGTAGGGATGCTATGGACAATCAAATAAATTCTTTGATCCGTAATGGCACATACTCACTTGTTAAGTATGAAGATGGGATGAATAGTTGGTTTGAAGTGGGTTTATCGCATAAAAAGAAACCCTGATGGAACTATACATCGTTACAAAGCTCGTTTGGTGGCGAAGGGGTTCAACCAAAAAGAAGGCATAAATTATGGTGAAACTTTCTCACCTGTGATAAAACCATGCACTATTCGGCTTGTTCTTTCGATTGTTGTCATGAATCAATGGACATTACGACAACTCGATGTGGAAAACGCATTTTTACATGGTGTCTTAGAGGAGGAGGTATACATGAAGCAACCGGCATGCTATGTTGATTCAAACTATCCTAACCACGTTTGCAGGTTACATAAGTCTTTGTATGGACTTAAACAGGCACCTCGTGCTTGGTTTTCTCGCCTCAGCAACCATCTTCTTCAGCTAGGATTCACGGCTTCCATTGCCGATTCTTCATTATTTGTGAAAAAGAATGGAACTTCTGTTGCTTATGTGTTGATATATGTCGATGACATAATTATTACAGGATCTCATCCTCAAATGGTTGATAAACTTATAACAGATTTGGGTGCTGAATTTGCAGTCAAAGACATGGGCGAGTTGTCCTTTTTCCTGGGGGTAGAGGTGCTAAAACAAGGACAAAATCTGGTGCTATCGCAAAGAAAGTATATTGTGGACTTTTTGCGTCGAAAAAAACTTGATGGTATAAAACCGGTGTGCACTCCTATGGATGCTAATTTGAAGCTTCAAAAGACTGGTACTGAAAAGTTTCACGATTCAACACTTTACAGAAGTGTTGTGGGTGCCTTGCAATATTTACATATAACACGGCCTGATATTTATGTTGATGTTAACAAGGCGTGTCAGTATATGCATGAGCCGTATATCGAACACTGGGAATTAGTGAAAAGAATCTTGAGATATCTGAAGCAGACACTTGACTATGGTTTATTTTTTAGGCCTGGCAAAGACTACTCTCTTCATGCTTATTCCGATGCAGACTGGGCAGGCAGTCTGGATGATCGCAGGTCTACTAGTGGGTATTGTATCTATTTTGGAGGAAATATAATCTCTTAGAGTGCAAGGAAGCAGAAAACCTTTCCCAAGTCGAGTACTGAGGCGGAATATCGAGGTGTTGCTATCGCCACTTCTGAATTAATATGGATCCAATCTGTACTGACTGAGTTGGGTATTCAATCACCTATACCTTCCTTGTGGTGTGGCAATATGGGTGCACATATCTCACGGCAAATCCCATTTTCCATGCGCGTACGAAGCATATAGAGATCGATTACCATTTTGTTCGCGAAAGGGTGGCGCGCAAACAACTTCAAGTTAAGTTTATCAGCAGTAAGGATCATCTAGCTGATATTTTTACTAAAAGATTGTCTTCTCCATGGTTCCAACATCTCAGAGACAAGTTGAACATTCGTCAACTCTGGTTCAACTTGAGGGAGGGTGTCAACAGAAGTATTGATCAGGTCACACAAGACTGTCGAGTATCTCCACAAACAAAGGAATCTGTTCAACCAACCACAACCAAGTCTGGTCATCAACTATCTCCGACTAATATTTAGGATCTTCATATATTTACGTTTTACAGTTTTTGAATAATGTATCTGCCTTTGCTATAAATAGAAGATCTCAGACTCCATAACCTTTGTGGAAGTCATTCACCAAATACAATTTTTGTCTATTTGGATGCAGTGATAATCTTTCTGATCATAATCATGGGATTAATTTGCAGTTGTTGATTTTCTTCCTTGGGAGAAAAAATCAATCAATCAACTAAGAATTAATATAGAAATATCACTGCTATCACACATAATTTAATTCGAATAATTAGTACTATAAGACATGAATCATGACAATTTTGACCCATACTGCATCCGAAGTAGATAACTAAGGAATTCTTTTCAATACCTATGGAGGGCTGAAAACGAAATACATATCAAATTTATGGTTAAAAAATATATAGAATATTTAATATTCAATAAAGTCCGGATCACCAGTTGTTAAACAGATCCAACGGCTCTTGGGCGCGAGTTTATTTTCACTATCACGCGAACGCACACGTGATAGCAGGACTCTAATAGTTTTCGCCAGTGACATAGTTTCCTTGGTTTTACACCTTGTGTTTAATAGGTCTATTGCTACGGGGGTAAGATAGGCCCACCAAAATGTAATTGATTCCTATAAAGGTAATTGATTTACCAAAATTTACATTTTCTTATTATTAAAAAAGGAATGTGTAGCAATGATACATTTTATTGATATTACAGGAACCAATCTTCCGTGAAGTCTTCCTCATAGACATGGTCACATCCATCTTAAAGGTGTGTTGTTTAATTATTATTTTTCAATTTTCAATTTTCAATTTTAAATTTTTTTTCAGCATTTATAATTTAGCATTTCCATTCATTCTCCACTTTTCAATAAAATCCCCTTTTCTCGATTAAAAAAAAAATCAAAAAACCAGATGCACTTGTATTATAAAATAGCATGAAAAATATGGATGGATCAATATGCATCTAACCACTTCATCCCACCATCATGTAAGTACAAAGCTCCCACAAAAACTTAATATTGAATTATTTTCAGTTTGTTGTAGCTAGGCAAAGGCATGCGCTAAATAGGGTTTGGACATGGCGTAAGATGAGAGATTATCATCAAGAGGTGTCAAATGATTTTGGCACATAACCTGTATGCGTGTGGCGTGCAGGCATGGGAGCAAGACTTGCATTAGCACACTTGCATCATGGGGAGAATGATGCTCAACAATGATTGTCGTACTTTGGCTGGTCAAAGCTATCATTGCGCATCAATACTTGATAACATGTGTCGGGCACATGTCCTTGACGATTATAAGTTGGTTACACGGAAGGAGTGTTTGCTTTATGCGTTTCTAAGGTTAGGTACTGCCTATTTGGCTTTAGAAGAGTAGTTGAGAAAGTTGGCACGGTTGGCCAACTGCCTTTTGTAAAGTAAATCTGTAATTGCTAATCAGTTACTTGTCTATAACTTTTGTAAGCATATATAAGCCTAATCTTGTGATGGGTTGGAGTCCGGAACAAGAAGAGGTGTGTAACCAAAGTGTGCAGTAATAATAAGGCTTCAGCCAAGATTAAAGCTAAGTTTTGTTGGTGTATTTGTCCCTTTATTTTGGCTTACAATTTTATGCATCAAGCAGAGTGTGTGTACTGATTTGAAGGCTTGAAAGATTTGTGAGCAGGACCTGTGTTTAGTATGTGCTGAATAGAGTTTTGGCCAAGAATTGAAAAAATTGGCTAAGTGCGAGTTGGTTGAACTGTGTTGTGGAGCACAATGCCATTGTAAAGGTTGGATATTGCATTTGGATGGTTTGAATCTGTGACACATATCGTGGTGCTTGGCCTAAAAGAAAGCTTTTAAAATTTTAAAAATAGAACGACGTGAAAAATGAGTTCTTTAATACTAAATTTTAGGAAAGGGCATTTAAAATTTTAAATTAGAGCGACGTGAATAATTGGTTCTTTAATACTGGAATTGTAGAGGATCCTGATCCACAAAATTTTTAGAATCCTAAGGATAAACATTTAATTATCGCGCTAGGCTTCAATGAACTTTACAACTTCGGGTTATGCTTATTAGCATTAGAAAGTTCTATAGACACTAGGTCGGCATGTAGGGCGGAGCGAGCCCATTGCAAGGGTGTGCATTTACATCTGTGCCCAGCTGGCTTCAAATCTTTTTTTAGACTGACTAAAAAAAATCCTCTCTATTAAGCCATTTTTTTCTTTTATACATCCCATAGCAAATTTTTGCACCCATAACAAAATTCTTGGCTCCGCCCTGCTGGCATGACAAACTAACCTTACAAACTGCCTAGCACACAAGGGAAACTCTAGTTTCGGTTAAAAAACTAGGAAAATAAAAATGAATTTTCTTTAGGTTATGCACGATTTGATTTCAGTTTTTTTTTGGTACACCTCAAGATTTCTTTTCTTCTCCTCCGGTCCTCCCATCTCAGCTATACATATACATACTCTTCCGACGTGTGAAAGTGTGTTTTTGGGCATGGCCGGGATGGAACTTTTTTACATTTGGATTTGGAATGTTCAATCTTGGTCAATAATATTCGTTATTTACCTTCTACGCTAAAATGTTTGATGTCCGTCGAAGAAACAGTGTTTTTGTACAACTTTTGTGGATTTCCTTTCACTTAAAAAATTAGGATGAGTACAAACAAAACATCAGATGAATTTTATCGCGCAATCACTTCAATTCCAGAATCATTTCTCTGTTCCCAAAGTTGGCAGGAGGGGGACTCTTTGATTAATGTGGAAGGATAACTATGATGTCCAAATCATCTTGCATTCCCAAAGTTATATACACGTACTTATTAATTCTCCGGCACCTTAACATCCTTGGATGTGCACGAGCATCTATGCCCCCCACACCCAATTGCAAGAACATATTTTTGGAATGACTTCCCATCAATTTTTTCCAACGTCAATGCACCATGGGTCCTAATCGGCGACTTCAATGAAGTAATGGACCAAACGGAAATAAAGGGGGGCATACAGGTAACATATGCACAGACCCAACCATTTATCAACTTAATTGATCAAATGGGACTCTTGGATCTGGGATTCTGAGGCGATCCATACACCTGGACGAACAATCAGCAAGGACAAGATAACATCCTGGAAAGACTCGACAGAGCTATGGCAACTCAATATTGGCGAACGTCCAAACCACATGCATGAGTTACGCACCTACCAAGAATAGCCTCAAACCATGCCCCAATTCTGCTTCAGACTAAAGCAATTGACTAGCAGGGGAGCAAAAACTATAAGTTTGAGCACTTATGGCTTACCCACCCACAGTTACAACAAGTGGTGAATTCGGCATGGACAAGGCTTCATGATTCAGAACCCACACTAATTTGCAACTCAAGCTCATTTCAACCAAAGGAAATCCTTACCAAATGGAACAAGGAAACTTTCTGGTCACCTTCCCACTATGATCAAGAAATCAACATCGCAAATCAAAGTGGCACAACATCAATGCGTAACGCGTACATGCAATTATTTGATATATTAGCAACTTCGTGAAAAACAACTCATAGAACAACACATGACGTTACTTGACTGCCACGCAACTTATTGGCGACAAAGATCAAGAATTCAATGGCTGCAATCAGGCGATCGTAACACCACATTCTTCCACACCAAAGCAACAATCCACCGAAGTTGCAATAACATCCAGCAACTTCAAGATCATCAAAACAATTGGGTTACAGAAAAGGATGCCTTGGTTGGACTAATCCTCGATCACTTCACTGATCAATATATGACTCCAAGTACACTAATATATGAAAGCATATTTGCAGCAATAACCCCAAGGTTAACACCCAGCCAATGCGCCTCGTTGACGAAAGAAGTAACCCCTACAGAGATCAAACAAGCATTATTTTCCATCAACTCTGAAAGTGCTCCAGGTCCGGACGGTTCAGTTCCTTCAATATCCACCCACTCATGAACCATACAAACCTAAGTTTAATTCCCAAAATAGACCACCCATCCAAACCATCTCAATTCAGACCTATAGGACTATGTAATGTCACCTACAAAATCATTTCAAAAATCCTGGTCAACCGTTTACGCCCCTTACTTCCCTTCCTAATAAGCCCTTTTCAAAGCGCTTTTTTACCCTAAAGATCTATCCAGGATAACATAGCAATTGCTGGTGAGATTTTTCATCATATTAAAACCTCATCCAACACAAAAGATCCCAAAATAGCACCTAAATTGGATATCCAAAAAGCCTATGATAGTCTAGATTGGGGTTTCGTTAGAAAAGCCTTTACCAAGTTAGGTTTCCCGACAACTTTCATAGAATACATCATGCTTTGTATATCTACGGTCACATACTCAGTTAACATCAACGGCACGCCGCATGGGTATATCACTCCAAATAGAGAAATAAGAAAAGGAGATCCACTTTCCTCATATGTGTTTATTGTTTGTGCGGAAATTCTCTCAACAAACTTGGGGAACCTTGAGGCCAAAAAAGCTGTGGAAGGACTACGCATTTCACAGAAAGCTCCACCAATTATCTATCTTATGTATGCGGACGATCTCCTTATCACGTACAAGGTCACAAAAGAAGGCATGAATCAACTAAAGAACCTTCTCCAAGCATACATCACATTAGCAGGTCATCACATTAATTCTTCAAAATCCACCATCATCCATCATCCAAAGCTCAACCAACAACAATTACTTTACCTTCATCAAGCTTTCAATATGCCCACAACCTCCACACCCCCGACCTACCTAGGAGTCCAATTCAAGCATGGAAGATCCTCACGCCACATTTTTGAACCTCTACTAAATCGATTGGCACGCAATGCAAAGGGCTGGATGACGAAATGCCTAACACCTTCGGGAAGATTAGCTCTCATAAAATCTTCCATAACCCCTACTTCAAACCATATCATGAAAACACAACTTACACCTGTCAATGTGAATAAGAAAATAGATCGCATCACCCGAAACTTTTTTTGGGGACACTAGTGGAAATCAGCAGTTTCGCGACCGACAAAGGAAGTCATTTAACTCGTATCTGTGACTTGCTTTGTCGGTCGAAGAAAGGGTCGTTGTTTGAGCGTCTTTTTCAACTCGTTGAAAATCTTATATCAACGACCGATTTTAACGGTCAAAACTTTATGACTGTCTTCAATCAGTCATAGATATAAATCTTAATATAAAAAAAATAAATTCAGATTGCCTGTCTGGCCTGACTAAATCTGACTAAATCTGAAATCAAACAGAAATGAAACTCAAATGAAAACCAAATTCAAATGAAAACCAAATTCAAACAAAACTCGGATGACAGTAAAATTAAAGCTGGTAAGGGAGAGTAAAAATGAGAAAGGAAACTATCTATTAAAATCTAACAAGTTACAACTTCAACACTAAGATATTAATGTCAACATCAATTTTCTAGCCAATTTAACAACAAAATTTATACTCCAGTTTGGCACATAAACTCTACAAAATATTAAAACCTAGCTAATCAGGACACACCAACTTTGTAAGGATCCTAGTACTTCACTTTCATGAGAAGGAATCCCTGCACAAATAAAAAAAGGTACTTTCTTAACAAATAAAGCAAATAAGTCGAAGTAACCTGATTTAGTTAATGCAGTAGAACAACTTGAAACTAACTTGATTTAGTTAGCACTCTATGACTAACAAGTTCACAAGAAGACATGAACAGAAACACATAATGTAATCCATCTAGATGACAGGTTCCAAGAACGTAGATCTATTCATATTAACTAACAAGTTTACATGCGATGTTTTTCTAATGACCAAACTAGAAACTGACGTATTTGTTAGGCAGTTGAATATTGTACCTGATTTATACATAATCAAAATTGTCAATGAGATAAATTTTAAGGGCAAGATGCATATAGAGAAATTTTGAACAAAATACTAGATTTGCATATAGAGAAATTTAGAACATTAGTGTTATTCGCATAAATTTAAAAATACTCTCTCGCACTATAATGTTATTGATGTGCGGATTCAAAATGCTTAAAGCAGGAAAGAAAATAACTTTAAGGATGTACCAGTGCTGCTAGGAATGATACTGAATGAAGTAGCCCTTCCATCTTTCCAGTCCTTGCGTGATGGACCATCAAAAGTCTTTTGTTTTGCTGAAACACATGACTGAGTAAATATAAGATACAAATCATAACTCTTGAAATTAATTTCAATAAATCACAATAAAGCCAACTAGACTAATCAGTCATTGCGTCGACGACTAATAGCCATGTATTAAATTCTCATGATTAAAGAAAAGATCTCATAGCAGATTTCCACCATAGATAATTTGTTCCGTCAAATCTTGGCGGTACGTTAATTGAAGTCGATTCGTGAGAACTCGAGTTCATTCTTATAGGATGGATCGCACCAAACAAAGATTGTTAGATCTTTTCGTGTTTGCCTGCTCTGATACAAATTAAAAAGACGAGGGTACCCAAATTTACCTCAATCTAAAACTTTTCCACCTATAAGTCATTTCTCCGAAAGTGATTGTCTATGGACTGAGTCGAGACAATACAACTAATCGGTTCACACTTCGTGTGATCGTCTATGGATACGAGATCGAGACAATACAATAACGAAGTATGTTTACTTGATAAAAGGTTCGGACATAACCAAACACAATAGGATTACTATCAAGTAAATAGGAATTAACATTTGTGTAATTTACTTTAAATTATAATAACAACAAATTATAATTGCGGAAAATAAAATTAAATGACACAACAAGATTTTGATAACGAGGAAACCGAAAATGCAGAAAACCCCGGACCTTGTCCAGAATTGAATACTCTCAGGATTAAGCCGCTATACAAAATCAAACCAACTTCGTATAGTTGAGACCAAGCAACTAAACCTATAGTTCACCTAGTTCCGTATGTATTCCCATGCCTCCAACTTGTAATAAGTCACATACTTGGAACAATTTCTTTGGTTCGTATTCCAAACAGTAAAGGAACAACAAATCTGTTTGGTATCAACTCTTTTCAACCAAGTGATGTGAGTTCGACAAAAGGCTTTTCCGTTTATCACAATAAACTCCTTTGTCAGGTCCTTAGATCTATCTTATAAACAACTACCAAAGTAATTGTTAAGAATTTGCAATCAATACTTTTAATCACAAAGAAACGTATTGATGCCGATCTACACAACTAATCAATCCAATCTATCACAAGGATAAAACGATTATAGTTGGATCCTCTTTAACCGAAACAAGTATTATGCACACCAAAGATTATGAACCCAAATCATAAATCTTCAAAGTCTTATTTGTCTTCAAATCTTCTTAGATCTTCAATAAACACCTGCACACAATCAACTTGAATCTCTTGTGATCAGTCACGCACAGAACGGAGTCTGTTAACAATGGATTATCACAAGACGTCTTTAGATCTATAAACAGTCTAAAGATCCCCGTCGAAACTTTGATCTAGTTTGAGTGAATCTTATATCAGAAGAGAAGATTCTCAAGCATAAACAAACTAGGTGCAATCAAAGTTCAACAACCGTTAGTCAATCAAATCAATCGAAAACTAATAATAAACCGCAATTATCTAGTTTCCCACCAACGGTACTAATAGAGCTTCTCAATCCCAAAGAAGTATTTAAACCGAGCTACAGTAAGAGATTTCGCCTAATTAGGTTACTTTCCTCTCCGAATAGGCGGCTCCACCAAGAACAACACAACTAGGTAGTTTTGTTTGTTTGAGGATTAGTTTGCTAGAAATGCAAACTTTGATATTTATAGACAAGGAAGTTTGGACACCAAGGAATTTCCAAAACCGAAAATATTCTCAAGATATGTAATATATTCTAGATTCGGTTTCCATAATTCCTGGAAATGCTTTGTCCAAACATTGACCGAAAATCTCTTAGAAAATCTTCAATTAGTAAATGCACATTACTAATTTTCATTTTTCAAAAATAAAATTAAAAACCTTAATTAAAGGATTCTCAACTTTTTTTTTCGATCCGAAATTTTTTCCTTTAGCTATTAAGGAATATCTTTGAACAATAAAAGATAAGCATTACTGCACATTTTCAAAGAATGTCGACATCATTACTTTGTAAGTTCTCTTTTATACTTACAATCTTGAAACCGATTTTCCACACTTCCAAACAATTTTATAATTGGTTCATGTGACTTTCAAGAACTATGTGATTGATCAAGAACACTCAATCACCAATCATGGGTTTCACGGTTCTACAAAACAAAAAGCTTCGGTTCTACCTCCACGTGAGTACTGGATTAGTCACACTAGCTTTCCAAAAATTCGGTTGACTAGGTACTAGGATCGGTTCCCCACATATATATGGTATCTAACTTGTATTTGTTGCACATGTCCATAGGATCGGTTCCCAAAGTCTAAAAACGTGATGAACAAGTTCATAGGATCGGTTCCCAATAACTAGAAACTTGTTGCACCTCATACAAGGATCGATTCCCCTCTTTTGATAGGTTGCACCTCTTCATATGATCGGTTACCCTATGCCTAGAGTTGGTCATACCAATAACACTAAATCGATCATACCATCTCGTGTGATTACTTGAGATCGATTTCACTAATAAAAGTTATACCAATACAAAAGTCAGGTCTTTGTGAATAGTTTTACCAACAACATAAACAAGTCATGAGCGGTTATACTAATCACACATATTGGTAGTTCAAAATATAACAATACCAATAAGCCTGGCGATTTCCCTTTCGATTCACAAACAAGTTTATGAATTTACTTCCTTTAAATGAATGTAAAACATTGTTTCCTAGGATGAAATCTTCACCTCATACCCATACATAATCACAATAACATTCATACGATTATGTCGATGTCTTATATACAAAGTTTAATGGTTAAGCAATAAACCTCGTATTGTATTCCTTAATACTACGTCTAACTAGAGTATAATCATTCATGATTCGCAGTTATGTTTTCAATATGCACGACTTGAAAGCTAAGTTAGGGAATGAAATAGTTCAAGTCAAATGTAACTAACCTCAAGTGGGACGATGATGTTGTCTTTTTAGCTCCTTACTTCTTCACTTCTTCAAGTCTTCATATTACTTGTAATGTCTCATATCATAATACTTTCAAGCTAATCTATACGAAGTTGACTCTAGTACATAATCAAGCGACTCTTTAAATGAGTTTTGATTCACTAAAATATGACAACCAAACTTGACATACCAACGCTTGGTGGGTTCAACCGAGCTATGCTCTAACATATTCCCATGAATCAAGTCATGAACATTATAGCCACGGTTTGCAAAAGAATGCATTCCTTAATATATAAATGTATTAGTTCATGAACAAACCGATTTTAGAACATCATCTACTTAGGTATGCGTACATAAGTAGCCGGACCAAGTTTGGGTTTCTCCAGTACGCGAATATGTACGCATACCATCCAAACTCAGCAAATTCCTGACCTAAAACTTACGCCAAGACGCTGCATGCGGTTGCATACCAGTGTTCCTGACTTTCTCAAAAACAAGTACGCATACGGGTATGCATACCATGGTTCTCGTACATGGATTACATATGCAAGTATGCATACTATGATTAAATCCAATTGTTCTAAACTTTCATCTCAACCATTGAAACATTATCGGAAGACGGAAATAGCCGTCTCACACAAAATATTAGCTTCAAAGAAATTTTCAAGATCGAATGATCATCAAACATTCCGAGTCTACATCAAATGACTTGTCTCGCACAAATCATGTAAGATGTTACCATGCGATTTTCACATGATCATCTTTTGACTTTCGTCAAGCATAAAAGATGAACTTGGTTAAAGTGAAAGCTTACCAACACATATTTCGAGAATATGTAAGCGAAGTTAAACTCACTGAAATATCGTGTGCATAAATGAAGTCTCTATAGCTATACGACTTTTGTCTCAAATAGAGATAGAGTAGATAGACTTTTGAGTGATAGATGAGTTCAAGTATCCAAATACCTTTTGTTGATGAAGTTCCACAAGCTCCCCTTAGTAGTTCTTCGTCTTCAATCAATTAACGCCGTGAAGTCTAATGCTCAACTACACTTTCTATCCTAATCCGAGACTTAGCAATAAGTAGACAAGAAATCAAGACTTATAGGAAACTAAACTTGACAACAAGCTTGAGATAGCAACGCTATGAAGTTCGACCGAGCAAAGGTTTCAACAATCACCCCCTTTATTAATTTTAGTGACAAAACTATCAATACTTATGGAATACAAAATAGATAAACTTTTTAGCTCTTAATCCAAATGCTTGATTTCCTTGGTTCTTCAACATTACTCGAAATCTTCGTCACTTCCAAGTACTCCAATGATTTTGAACGTGTTCAAATCAACATCAATGTTGTTGAAGATCCGTAGCCATAACAATGAGAAAACATAAGCTCTCAATCATTGTTATACAATGTCATAGTATTATTGCACAACATCAAAGTTCAATTGTATCACAACTTTGACAACAATACTATGGTGATATGTATCACTCCCCCTTAGTCAATACTTCATCTCACATGAAAACCACTCCCCCTTACATAATGATCCGTAAGCCATATGTATTTGTAGTGTGAACTACACATTAATTCTCTCCCTTTTTGTCAATAAAAATTGGCAAAGGTACAAAAACTAGTGGGATCCTAATGGAATTTCCACAGAGATACTTCATGACCAAAAGAGAACAACATATCAACTTGTTTAGATGCCATCATATATCCGAAACTAAATGCATTCATCAAGGATTTTATAAAGATACAAGATAACCCCTATAATATTCCAAAGCCGCACTCCCGACAAAGATTTGGCAATTAAGCACAAGTTCAAATAAGAACCCTCCCCCATAAAATGTCATTCCCGAAAGAACAACAAGAGCAACCTTACTTTCACGAGAAAAGAAAGATTTCTTTGGACATCAACAAATCACATTAAACATGTATCCAAAATACTCAATTAAATTAACCACAAGAGAACCCATGATTAATTTAATCGTAAATGCTCACATAAGAGAACTTACAGAGCTGCACAGTATTTACACAAAGATGTGGATCAGGGAAGACCAAAACTGCGGAATAAACAAAGATTCATTCTATCTTCCATCACTATTTGCATAGAGACATAATAGACTTAATCTTTATAAACAAAAGTTCATCCTATCTTCCATCAATATTTGCATAATGACATAATAGGCTTAACTTTTGTTTGTAAAAAAGTTCATTCAATCTTTTATCACCATTTGCACAATGACATATGAAAGACTTAACTTTTGACAAATATGGGACACTCATAGTTCACGGACGCAAACACACATATCCCATAACAAGTTGCAATATATGAAATCATAAAGATTAATATTGCAAAATCATCTTCCAAATAAACTTTAGAATTTAAATAAATAAATCTAAAAACATTGCAAGATGAAAATCGTTGGAAATAGCTATGTGTACTCACAATAATGGCTATTCCAAACCCTAGTTATCCTTCTTAAAAACACAAAATAAATTCTCATAAGAAGTTTCCTAGACAAAATAAGAATCAAAACTCTTTGATAACATCATACCTTTGAAAGGGTCCATCATAAAAGGTATCACTGATATCCTGATTCTTTTGACCGTAGAGACTCCATGTTCATGAGTTATAACATTAACTTTCCGATCAACGATGCGGCAAGATGCCTAGCTTTGAAACAAATCCATGATGAGTTTCTTCGATTCCCGATCAAGATCATTTGATTATCAAGGATTTTGATCTGACCATCAATAAGCTTATTTATTTGCAATTGAAGATTTGAAAATTCGACCCTAGAGTCATTCTGAAAAGGAATTAAATCCTTGACAGATTCTCCAATCCAGGAGTTATACTCTTCCTTTCAATCATCTTTTTCAAGACAATTTCTTGAACATAGTCGCATCCTTTAATGTCTTCTTCCATCTCAAGATTCACCTCTTCTTGAGGTCTTGAGGATTTTTCCATTCCTCTTTTTTTTTTTTTATTATTATTAGGGAAGGCAAATATATATATATATTCATACAAGAGAAGGACACCCTTGTTGTGGAAACCCTAAAACTCCCAAGTGATACACGGACGTACGTGGACAAGGTGTGGAAGACTGATGGATCAGAAATGATCCAATAAGAAATACTTCATGTTTTTCAAATATCTCTTACTAACAAAGCTCAAAATCTACCGATTTAAACACAGATCATATGGAAGAGATACACACTAGATACAAGGAGTCAAGAATGACTCAACCTTCACATAAGAGAAAAACATCAAAACACAAAACAGATGGTAACCAACAAGACTTGAGCATCTCACAAAATCATCCTCAAGCAACTCTCAAGTTAGGCACAAGGATGGAATTACCAAGAACTAAGTAGCAAGGTGAGATATAATCTCACCATAAGTATTGAGAGATGAGTTGTGAATACCATCCGAGAGGTTGAACCTAGTATTTCTTACCTTCCTTTGGCTATTTCTAATTCCAGAAGAATTTGTCATAACCTTTCTAGAAATTCATTAGAGGGAATTTTTTGAGGATTAAGTTTAGGACCTCTAGAAATTGGTTCTAGGCCATTAGAGGAGAGAGGTATCCTCCTTCTAGACTTAGATCTTCCAGACTTATTCTCATAAACACTGGGAACGCATAGTTTTGTGGTGTAAGAATTTGCACCAAGAGGAAACCACGATCTCTGTAGAGATTTCGAGATAAGTGACCATTGAAGTCCCTTTTATGAGAGTAATCGGCTTTACAAGGGAATGAATTCCATTGTAGATGTTGTCAGACGATTTACTCTGTCGACAGTAAAAATAAGTAGATTTTGAAGATCAAAAATCTGTTTATTTCTAGCAAATTAATGTTTAACATAGTGATTCTTTTCCCACAAAAAGAATAGGTTCGTTGAAAGGAAACATTGGACGGGACCTGTTTTAATTCATAGCCTTATTAGAAGACTGCAAATTATGTAAACACTTCTTAGCAGGAGCTTCCTTTGGAGAACTTTTCTTCATGTGTTGTAATTCTGTCTAAGAATTATTGAGTGACACAAAAGATTTTCTCATTTAAACAGTTTTTCCTCTTCAAGGAATTTGATTTGTTTTGGGTTAGATGAAGAGATGCAACCAGTTTCTCTTTTTCAACACGAAGGTCGCTCGATCGGATGAATGTGTCTCGGTCAAACGTTTTTTCTAATTGATCCTTCTTTAACAATATCCTCAAGAACACTAATCTTTTCACTCTGCAGGGTAGTTTCTTGAATTAGTTTTTCGATATTGTTAGAGAAGGACTCAATGATACTATAGAGTTCCCGTTCTCGACCAAGAGACTTTTCCAATTCATCAAAGAGATGAGAATGATTTTGAAAATCAATAGTCTCAGTAGATTTTTTTGAAAATCTGGTGAAATCCATTTCAGCTTCTGACATAGTATCAATTGTTCTTTTTGAGGGAATGTATCAACATTTGATATAACAACCTTTCTATCTCGATATTCGGAAGAATCAGCTAAGGAGTTATCCTTTGAGGTAATCCCAAGACAATTGGCATATTTAAAAGCTTTGGAAGACATTTTAGTATGCGCAAAAAAATAAGAGATAAACTTATGTCCACAGATTCAAATTTCCACAAACACAGACTTATAAGGTCTTAAACGTGTTTGCCTTCTCTGATACCAATTGAGAAAGCGAGGGTACAACAGCCACACCCAATATTTCGCTTAGCAATATGTATGGACAAACTCCAATATAATTCCAAGAGAATCAACAAGACAGTCAGACTCAATCAATGTAAATATATCCAAGAGTTCGTATCTTTGTTTCACAATGTAATCAGCAAATCAAACATATAGAAATCACGAGCCTGATTATTATGTGAAACAACTAGAATCTGAATCAAAGACCAATGTTCATGTCAATCAATATAATCAACAAGGTTGGATTCTCTAATTGATTGAACTACGCACAACCTCGTGATATTTATATTATATAAAAAAATATAATGCTAAAAGAAATAACACACACCAAAAATTTTGTTAACGAGAAACCGCAAATACGTAAAAAATGTCTGGACCTAGTCCAGCATATGAACACCACACTATATTAACCCGCTACAGAAACTAGCCTACTCCAAGTTAACTTGATTGGAATGTAGTTGAGCCCTAACCAATCTCACACTAATCAAGGTACAGCTTGTTCTTACGTCTCAATCCTTAGGACTCTGACACTTGATTCCCTTAGTTGATCTCACCCACAACTAAGAGTTGCTACACCAAATTCAAGACTTGATAAACCAATCTATCTCACAAAAAGTCTATTGTATAGATAAATCTGTCTCCCACAAATAAACCTATGAGTTTTGTTTCATCTTTTTGATAAATTAAGGTGAACATGAACCAATTGATATACCTACTTATATTCCCGAAGAACGTAAATATCAATCACCTCACAATAATCTTAATCGTATGGTAGCGAAACAAGATATCAGGGAATCACAAACGATGAGACGAAGATGTTTGTGATTAATTTTTATCTTGCCTATCTGAGAATAAAGTGGAAATTGAATTATTGTCCCTCCTTTGATGGGACTTCACAAATATCCCTAATGTACTTTATAAATGTCCCTAGGGAATAATTGAAATTTTATCAAAAAAAGTTATTTTTATGGTTTCCATTTTTAATCTTTATGTATTATATACTCAATTCCACACCTTCCTTTCTTTACTTCTCAAAGAAACACGAACACAACATCTTCATCTCGTCGCCATCACCATCTTCATCTCCGTCACCACCACAATCTTCATCGTTTCCATCACCACCACCACCTTGATCGCCTCCACCACAACCAGCACCACCACCTCCGTTACCTCCGCCATCGCTATCAACAGATCTATTAAGGTCAACATGTTCTCGTCGTTAAAATTTAAACTGAGAGATTGAAGAACAAAAGGTGAAATTAGGGTTCCTGAGATGAAATTAAGATTGGGATCGA